>BQNB010038387.1:0-48788 GCA_026074375.1 Tanacetum coccineum | reverse complement strand
ACCCCTCACATTCACAACCCGGGACATCTAGTTTTTAGTTTTTTAAAAAATTAGCTTAATTGTGTTTGTAGCTTTTAAAACTTTAGCTTAAGTAATTTTACTTTTCCAGCTTATTGTACTCTTAATTTTAACTATTGTACTCAGTTTTATTATTAATGAAAGCATCCTTAGTTTTTATATAAACTGTTTTACCTTAAAAGCTTTTATTACTCTCAAATGTTCTTATCTAATGTTACACAAGCTCTAATAAGCTTCATACAAGCTCTTTGAGTCTCTAAGATCAAATTGAGCTTAAGTTAATCATCTAATTTACTTAAACCTTTAAAATCAGTTTATTACCTTTGCTATTATGGATTTGAGCTCTTGGATGATAAGCTTACAATGGAAGAGCTTATGGGACCTTTACTAGCTTATCTTTGGATAAGCTAGAGCTGTTGAATGCTCTTTGAGCCTTTTATTGCCTTTGTTTAGCTAAGGCTTATGTAAGTTCTTCTTTAATTTCAAGTATATTAGCTTAATAGTTGCATTTGCTTATTTTCAGCTTATTTCTTGCTTATTTGTGCTTAATCTTGTCTTATTATGCTTATTAAACATGATTGATCATCTGTTTTTGAGTTATATAGATTAGATCTTAGTTTTCTTCATTTTGCCTTAAAAATCATTAAAAATCAAAAAAATATTAGTTTAGATAGTAGCTTATTGTTTCTGGCTTATTTTCTTAATGTTATATGTTTATTATAGTTGTCATAAACTGTTTAATATCTGGTATCTAGGTTTTATTCATTAAATCTCAATTTCACAAGTTTAAATGGATTTTGTCATGTTTAAAGGGGTGTTTGGCACACACCAGTATAACTGTGAGTTAGTATGCTTGTGACTATTTTGTTTCTCAAAACTGAATTTGAAAATCATTTTTAGGCTCATAGGTTTGAATTCTAAGTGTTTGCTGAGTTTAATCAAGTTTTCTTAAGGTTTCTAATTCATAATTTGAATCAGTTAGTTTGAGTTTAAGTTTAGTTTGCATTTTTAGCTTAATTGCTTTCTAGTTGTCATCATTATCAAAATTGCACTTAATTTGCTGTTTTGAATCAAATTGTATCAAGTTCATTAGTCTGCACTAAAAGGTTTTTAAGTTTGGTTATTTATGTTGTCTAATTCGCTCAGCAGCTTAAACTGCCAAATAACACATTTTCTACATCAAATTGCGGCAAGTTAAACAGTAGTGGTTAGCTTTGATGTTTGGCACACAATTTAGGATATAAGGTTGTTCGTTAATCTTTTTCAAATTATTTTTCATTAAAAATTTCTTTAGCTTATCTGTTTTTAGCTCTTAATTCAGTAACTTGTCTTTCTTAAAAATAAGCATGCTAAGTATTCTGTCTGTTTTCATTGAGTTTTTTCATTAAGTACTTGAAATTTAAAATAGTTTTAAAAAGTTGTTTTAGGTAGAGTATTAGTTGTAGTTTAAGCTTACATAAGCTAAAAGTGCATAAGGATCTAAGAGCTTATTAAAAATTAAGCTCAAAGATCCCTGCAAGGCTGTTTGGGCCTTAGTTTTAATTAGGTGCTTAATAGAGTTTATTAGCTTATTTCTTTAAATTTCAGTTTAATTTCTGTCTTAACTAGTTACATAGGTTAGGATTTAGTTGTCATTGCTTATTAAACTCAGGAGGTTTAACTTATTTTAGTTTTTCTTTAACAAATCTCAAAAATTCAAGAGTAGACTGGTGTTTTCTTATTGCTTTTTCAGTGTTCATTTAGATTTCAAAATGTCTTTTGATTGTTGTTTTAAGAAGCTTATTAACTGAGCTTTAAGTAGGTATTAAGTTTTTTGCCCTAAGGATCCATTTATAAGCTAAATTTTAAGCTTGAAGTTGCCCTTTCAGGCTGTTTGATTTTAAGTTAGTGTTTAAAAGCTTATTTGAATTTTCAGCTTATGACTTGTTTTCCTTTGCTTATTTTCCATTTAAACTAGCTTATTAGGTTAGGATTAGTATAAAAGTGCTTTTTGTTCTTAGGTTTTAGCTTATTTCAGCTTTTTGAGTTCTAAAATTTTGAAAAAACCAAAAAAAATAGTTTTAGTTGTTTTTCTGCCTTTTAAGCCATTTTTCAGCTTATTTCTTGAGTTTCAATAAAAGTTTCTTTTATTAAAAGTGCTTATTTTTAGCTTTTCTAAAACTTTGCTTTTATAAGTTTTCAAAAATAAAAAAAAGGAAGGTGGAAATCGGGGGTGAGCAAGGCTCGAACCCCCGACCTCAACACCCTCAACCTTTATAACAACACAACCACACACCCAATACCATGTGCCCTAGGGGGCGCTTTTTTGTTATAGGTTTACTAATCTATTTTTATATTACTTTTAACCTATTTAGCTTAATAAGCTGTTTTAAGCTTATTACACAGCTTATTCGATAAGCTATGTAACCAAGCTTATTTTTCCTAGGTCCCTTTTAGTTTAAGCTATTTTCCATAATTTTTTCAAATTTTTCTAAATTAGTTTAGTATTTTTAAACAATTATTTTTATTAAAAACTTTAAAAAATAGAAAAATAATCAAAAAAATAATATAAATTCTTTTTTAGAAATTTTCTTTATCATATAGTTTACTTAGGAGGAAATTAGTTTTACTTCCAGTAGGGGTTAAAATTGCAAAATTATATTTTTTAAAGAAGAGATTCGTTTCGTTCACGTTTTTCGAGTTTCTAAGTTTCATTTCAAATCGTTTTTGTTTCTAGTTTTCTTTTAACTACTTTTAGTCAGTTAGAGTCTATTTTAAAAATTAAAAATTCAAATTTAGGTTTAATTTTGGTAAATTTAAGGTTTTTAATTACCATTTTAGGGTTTCCCGTTTTGCGTTATTTAGACTTAAAGTTGATTTCCGTTTATTTGTATTTCATGCCTTACTTGTTATCATTTTCTTATTATTAAAATGTTTTTAATTATAGAAATAGATAATCAATTAATCTTTGTTACAATTCAAATCAGTATCGGAACTCGGATAAACGTTTGCGTCTCAACTTTCATATATGTTGGGTAATAACGACCCGGGAATCATACTTCCCGGTTAATATACGTATTATAATATATATATATTTGAGAAGATTTTTCCTTTTTTTCCTTTGTCCTCAAGGGTAGTTTGGTAATTTTCTTTCATATTATATCTTATTATTACGTGTGTTGATTTCCTATCAATCAGCAACATCAATGCGGATGCCATCAAACTCAAACTTTTTTCAACATCCCTAGCGGGAGAAGCCAAGATTTGGTTTAACGAACTAAATCCTGGTGTGATAACCACTTGGGAAGAAATGAGACAAGCTTTCGTAAGCCGATTCTTTCCACCTGCAATGTTTGACCGACTCATAGGAGAACTTAGAGGTTTCACCCAACAACATCACGAATCACTAGTCGACGCTTGGCTACCTATGAAGGATCTACTTCGTAGTTGTCATGGACATGGTTTAGGACGAGGAACCATAATCTAAATCTTTTACCACGGACTAGATGAACCAACCCAAGCCATCCTAGACGCCGGAGGAATTTTCCTCTACAAAACTCCAAATGAAGCACATCAGTTGCTCGAGGATCGAGTTCTTCTTAAACTCGATTGGTCGAAAGAAAACAAAGCTAAGCCCAATCAAAAAACCGTTGCTTTAGCTGAAAGCGAAGAACACTCACCGTTATTGGAGAAAATGGAAGCCTTAACAACGAGGATCGACTCATAATTCAAAGAGATCAAAGGAGATATGAAAGAAATGAGAGATGGAAGCAACAAATGTGAAGGACCTCATCTATCGTTGGATTGTGATGATAAACCTAAGGGAGGACCCAAGGAGGAAGAAGAAAATTATGCCTCCGGAGGATATCGAGGAAATTATTATGGTTGAAATTTTAGAAATTGGCGTGATCGTCAATCACACTATCATGATGAAAACCAAAGCTCAAACCCCAATGAGGAAAATCCGCCAATTCCACGTTTACCCGAAAAGAAACCAGATGAATCAGAATTCGAAAAAACAATGAGAGAGTTTGTTGTTGCACAAAAGGCAGCAAATGACTTTGTCAAAAACCAATTTTATAATCTCAAAACCAAAGTCGAATGATGTGTCGTTGTGTGGTGTATATTTTATTGTTTCAAGTTTTAAATTTATATTTTATCGACTCAACCCAAAACAACACTTTAACGGGCAGTGTACCCGATCGGTAGTAGTTTCGTGGTAAGTAGGGTGTCGATCACTGAGAGCGAGGTTAAATCTATCAATTTAATTAATATCTTGGTTATCTAATCTATGTTAATTCTATTCTAATCCTATGTTAAACCTATGTCAGTCTAAATCCTAATTCTAATGGGAAAAGGGGGTTTTCAGCATGAGAGACTAGCACGGTTTGGTTGGTGAATACAATCAATTCAAGACACTGTTACCCACGCAAGCTAATAGAAAAAGGATAAAAGAGCGGTCGAACCTTATATAAGAAAATTGTATTAACCATATTAATCCGATTAGTACGTTGGTTTGTTTATTTATTGCAATGATTTCTTCTCTCGAGGTGTCATATCATTCTTAAGACTTAGGCGTTACATCATCCTAAGACCTAGCCACATTAATTCTGTCACAATTAAAGCATTCGCATAAAGCATCCTTATTTGCTGATTATAATCTATCTTAGGGATTAAAGCAATGGTGATCTTGAACCCTAGCTCATAGAGACTTTACCCACTTACCGCTTAGTAGCAATCTATACACTAGTAGTCCACTTGTCCAACTATCCAATGAAAATCAGAACGTTATTTGTTGAATTATCTAGGTCACCTGCTAGTCAACACGTTCAATAAACCATCATCAATATCCAATTAACTAGTTAAGCCCGAAGCGTATCCTAGACACAGACTTAGAAGAACAATACTTGTGTAACTATTATTCTAGATGTATAGATTACTATATGGAGAGCTATCCCGGACTCTAGATCCGCTTGGTCCACTTTGCTAGATCCAGTTGAATGATAGGTCGCATACAAAAGCGCGTAAACAAGTATAAATTGATAAACATAAACAAGCACTCAACGATAAATCAAGAAATCGATATAAACAAATACTAAACATTCAGATCTTCATAATAATGGCTAATACCCGAAGGTACCAAAAACTGAATGATTACAAAAGTATATGGAATTACACGATGTACATCCTATGGACTGAATACGTTGCTCGAAGCCCACTTCTCTCTCTTTGCTCTTTTTCCTCCTCTGAACATTGCTTTGTGGTTTAGGTCTCAAATATGATTTAGCAAGCACACTTAAAACTCGTTTTTGAGTTTTCTATTTATAAGGTCTGGAAGTCGGTTGAATACGGCGTATCCAAGTATATTAGATACACTATGGGATTTCTTGGAGTAGGACCACTGTTTGATATCTTCCAAAATAATATATTGATTCATATCTTGAATCCGGCGTAATTGAGAGTCTACTAGATACGACGAATAGATCTTTAAATCTTCTGGTGATCTTTGGTGAATGCAGGCACGGATACACCGTATCTTCCTGATGATATGACGGTCGTATTGTCTTCAGAATTAGTATTCTTCAAAATATCCTTTATTTTAAGCTCAAATGCGCGCCTTTTGTCTAAGTTCACCAATTACACATAATTACTGGCATTCTCAAGATCTAAACGATTAAGTAATAATTATCCTTTGCAATAACTATATAAAATGCTTTTATAACATGGGGATAAATGATGCTAAAAAAGATACGTTATATGATTGTCACCAAAATATCCCCCACTTGAATCCTACTTGTCCTCAAGTAGCCTTTAGAAGTTTATAAAAATGTATCCCTTAAGGATATTTTCCGTTAAAGCATTTATTCGATCTATTACAAGTACACAACTAAACACCTCACGAAATAGGAAGATGAAAACACTCAAATCACTCAACTAATCTATGTGGTAACATGTAACTAATTTGTTAATATTGCTTCGGGTGTAGAGTCGGTGACAAGTTTTCTATCATAAGCTTGCAATGATACACATCCCAACCCCAAAAAGCCAAGGAGTAACAATTTTATAAAGGTAAATATGGGTTTTTGTATGGAAAGGCGTATGGTTTGATCATTCTACAATCTTTCACCAGAAGTACCACTCCAACAAGGCAGCTGAAGCACATATACACACCCGGAATGCCGAGATAGACATGAGTGTTCGATCACATCACCATTCGAATTTAACCAATGGTTAGGATGAAGAATGATATAGGGTAGGAACCTTCTAACTTTCACCAAAAGTCGTAAACCAACAAGGCAGCTGAGACATGCATACATGGCCGTAACGACGGAATAGACATGCACGCTCGATCATATCCTCATTCGCGTAAAACCAGTGGCTAATCATTAGGTGAGAGGGAAGCAAATTGCTGTTAAATAAAATCAAGAAACAAATAGATTAAGACTTAAGATACAAGTTGCTAGACACTTATTTCCCTGACCGTTATTATGACAAAGACATGACTATTTACAACGTCTTGATCATAGATCAAAAACAACAACCTAAGTTGGCGTTCCTATAACGATCAACTTCCTAATCATCCCAAAACTTTACATACTTTACAAGGCAAGTGGCGATATCTTTCACTTTGTACAATACTCTACATCGTTGATTTTTAGACGTATCAACGAATAATCGATACCTATCGTATAATTCCCTTGGTATGCAGTTTTTGTGAAACGGTTATCTTTAAACTTACTTCTCACTTTTTTTTTGTATTATCATTTTGTTTTGCTAACTATTTCTTTCAAATCTCGTGTAGTTTCACCATACTTTCACCATCATATTAATTCCTTTGGTAATTTCTCGTTCTTCGGTTTAACCCATAATTGTGACGTTAGTAAAAACGATATGAGCTTTTGACTACTAAAATACATACCCATTTGCAAATGTGCAAATTTCCAACCGTACCCAAAAGATAGAAAATGACACAAAGACTCCGGGAAAATAAAAAACGTTACACATTAAGGCAACCTAAAGCTGTAAATTAAACTGTAATCTAAACAGGAAGGTTAAAAGGAGTAAGGTGAACGAAACAAATAGTTGGTGTAAAATTTCCGTAAAGGATTTGGCTAGACTACGAGTTTGTTCTATGGATCATCACTCTAAAGATGAGAGTGGAAGGGTTTTAAACGAGGTTAACTAACTAGTGTAGTTAGTTAATAAACAACATGTAAAGAGCGATTGGGGTTGGAAAATCCTAAGATTTAACCAAATTAAACAAGTTTTCTCACAATTAATATCCATAAATACTCATTATAGTGGTCCTCGAATCAGATATACCAAGCCAAGTTCTAAAGTCTACAATATCACCGACACACTCATATTTTTCTAGATTTTGGGTAAACATTTGGAAACGGAAAGGTTAAATCCTCACAATATCTAACAAGGGTTATTGTGTGCGGGTTATGTAACAAGTAATTTTCATAAAAGTATTACATTTAAATTTGAGCATAATTTAAGCTATTTAATTGTAAAATTAGACTAGTGATCAGTTCTCCTAATTCCACCCCACATTGAATTAACAACGTCCTAAGTTGTATATATACAAACATAAAAACGGGAATTTTAAAAAGATTAGAATTGAGAAACTCCCTGATATTTGCTTCGTAAGATTCTCCAATTTTTGCGTTTATGACAGATTTTGTGTTGAAAAAACACCGTCTTGAGTTTCAAACTCCAACACATAAAGATTTCCATATTCGTAAATTCTTCACCAATATTCGTACGATAATTTCCTTCACGAGGTTCCTGCGTAAAAGTATAGGAAAAACAGGTGCATTCCTATCTTGGTACCTACGATTAATTTAAACTAAACTAAAAAAAACTAAATACGGGTCAGTCTGTGGATACGGCGTATCAAATAATTGAATACGGCGTATTCGCAGAACTGGCAATAATATTTTTAAAGTGCATAAAAAGTAAAGACTGATAACGTCCAGACAGTCAATACGCCGTATGGTATGGAGCGGATACGCCGTATTGAAGTCTGGGAATACAGACTCGATAACAAAATTAAATAACATTCCGGGTTGACCTCCTTTGAAGCCACTTTTGTTTACAGCTAAGTTCTTTAATACAACTTTTCTTCAGCTTGCTTTTTATTCCTTGGTGCGTGTCACCTTCCATCCTTTGTCCATAATCCGAAAGATTTCTTGGTAAGTTTGGCATGCATCTCTTCTTGTTATAGTAAGATCGTCGTATTCGTCTTCTTTACAAACAACAAGACTCTACTACTCTTCATCATTATTGAACGAATATTTGATCATCAAATATCTCCTTATATATCGGCACCACCTACCGGTAGCATCATGAATTTCAAATACAATTCTTCTCTCTCTCATCTCATATTGTTTGTTTCATAATTTAACTCATAGGGGAAGTTGATCAACGTTGGGGCGGTTTGTGTGAAGGGGGAATAGGAGGTAGAGCCGCTGTCGGAAGGTGTGGGGGGAGTGACTTTACTTAACAACATTGGTATATTCGCAAGTATGGTAATAGTCGGAGAGCGGGTTGGCTTCAGTCGAAATCATAGAGGAGCAGGGGATCTTTAATGAGAATTCGCATTCCGATGCGGGTGAGTCATTGATAATGTACATCTTACACAGTCTTTGTCAACTATTATGTAAAGTCCACTATCGCGTTCTACAAATAGCTATGGTCTAACGGAGTGCGGAGCCTGAAACCAGTAATCTCTTAGAATCAAGATATGACTTATGTCTGAATTAACAATAAAATCAATATATGGAGTACCATGAGTGCGTAAAGTAGATAGAATCGATATCTACACTTATCGAAATATTCATCTGAGAGTCTGCGATGCGAGCGTCAATATCCAAAGCTACGAGTATATTGTGATGACGCGCATTCTGAACACAACACATATCCAGTCCAATATAAGGTTGATGATATTAGGAGGAGTCGTGTAGTACAAGTAGAAGTACGATCATATTCTATACGAACGCACTCTTACTATATTTGAGCTTCAGATACAGAGACTGTCACAGCGCACATACTTATACACCATGAGTTATCCACAACAAGCAACCATGTATAAGAAATAGTTCTTTGCGCGATAATGCGCAATATCTGTAAGATCCCGTCGTACATTTCGTAATGAACATCGAGAGCGGAGATTTTACGCACCAAAACAGCCACTATATAAAAGCAACCGCTGTTAAGAAACTAAGTTAAAGCTCTCTAAGGGCGCGTTCTCGCTGTGCATCTACACAATATGTAGCTCTACTCCCAGGAGACAAAACACATATGAAATCTGCTTTCTTGACGATGCGGGCAACAGTATTAGGCGGATTGTCGCTGATCAACTCATCAGAAATATATACTAAGTGCTGTACAGCACTACTCACACAAACGAGCGAGTCTCTGTCAGCTCATTTGTTTCGTCGAGTAGTCGGGATAGCCAGTTCTTGATGTATAGAATATGCATCTTATCTTATCGCCAGTGATTAATTCACTATACTCTCATTCTTATGTCTGCTTCTCCTCGTCAACGCGAACTGACATGAATCATATAGAGTTGGCTCTCTGGATACTATCAATTTAGGATACCAATGTACGATTTTGACTCAGCGTGTTAGAAGCTAACGCTTGGTCGTTATTTGTAGTGCTTCGCTTTTATCAGCGAACGTATAGGCACTCAGATCTAAATGCACTGCAATACCATTGACTATCTGGACAGATTACAATCATCTCACGTCAGCATAGCATCCCAATCAGCCTGTGTCTACGGAACGAGTACTCTGACGAATCCAGATTCTACTGAATCGACTCAACTACAGTTCAAGTCTACGATGAGGAAGTCTATTTCAAGGCTATTATTTCACTTCAGAGATATGTCTGTTGTACAACTCAAATTCGAAGATGCGGGACGTCCATTCTTTGGCTTATGCAACATATATATCTGGCACGCATCTTTCACCATAGAGTTGAATAGGAGAGCATCATCAAGCGCGGAAAAGGGTAGATGCATGAAGACAGTATTCACAGACATGACATCATCACGCTGTTTTAAGCTGTACACATCACCCTTCCGATCTTGTTAAGTGTTTTTATAATATACCACACTAATGGACATCGCGTTTATCCATTCAAGTAGAATTTTGATCTACTTCAGAACTGCTATCTCTTTGATCTACACACACTTATGTGTTCAATTCTTACATGAAAGACATCACACCTAAAAATATACAGATCTCAAATAAGGAAAAGAAAATTATCAGAACGAATCTCTTATGAACATTACGTGGTAGCATACACAAGTCCACACATCTAAATAAAAATTTCGGACCTTGATTAGAGTCTACCTCTAACATAATGTTAGATTATCACGCTTCTCGTTACACCAATAACGCCGTATCCAACGAAGTGGATAGAGCCAGTATAAATCTGTTAGCGATGCACGATTTACAGACTGACATATGGATACTACTACTAGACCACATAAGAGCAGACATAATTCGGAGTGCTTTGTGTGTGAATGGGTTGGATTGTGTTTCGCGGGACTCGAATCCAGCAGGAAAGTTGGTATAGCTGTCCACGAGTAACATCTCGAACGTTAGTACGATTAATGGGCGCAGGAACTTATTTTAATTGGAGAAAACTTGTTAAATTGGGATTTCTGAGTATGGATACAAAACAAATCGCCTATTACGATGTGCGTTGCGCGGTCTATTAAGAGACGCGATCAGCCATTATATAAAATAACGTACCACACGGTAAGATTCTAACCTCCACAATTTTAAACCAACTTAACTCGACAAACAGCTGATAATGGGCATAATTACAACGTCAGAACACAAAATATACAAATATACAAAAAATACATCATATACTAAGAATATACTCTAATCTTAACTTTACACTTACGCGGACTTAACAGGTTCTGATCTTAGACAGTCTCTACAACACTAGTTCCGTTAGCAGGCGAAACTTTACAACACAAACGCCACCTTTCTAAGTTTATCAGTTTACACTCACATGGAACACACTATCAGATTAAATTCTTACCTATGCACTCCCTGGAGACCATTGTAAGTTTACGATCTGTCTCAAAGCAACTTTCATGAGTGATAGCTCTGAGAGGATCGTGTGGAGTAGATAGATTTTACTTAGTCGACGTTTTGATACGAAGTCTCTTGCATGTACAATTTCGCATCGTACTTCGGCAAGGCCGCAGGACATTTTTCTATATAATAATACTTTTACGAGGCGGCGGTAACAACACAGTTCGCCATCATGACAGCTTAAATGAGACATAGATTAGGAAGTGTAGTGATATCTCCACAGAAGCTCATATGCATCTTTAACTGAGTATGTCACTCCACCTCCAGCTCCTTCGTCCGAATAATTACAATATTGGGGTCTTGTCGATCTCTGAGACGAAGGTTAAATCTATCAATTTAATTAATATCTTGGTTATCTAATCTATGTTAATTCTATTCTAATCCTATGTTAAACCTATGTCAGTCTAAATCCTAATTCTAATGGTAAAAGGGGGTTTTCAGCCTGAGAGACTAGCACAGGTTGGTTGGTGACTACAATCATGTTTTAAAAGTATTTTGGATCGACTCTCTTTCTCAAGCATCAAAGTCTCCTCAGAATCAGCAATTGAAATCACATTGGTCTCCTTAGCAATAAAACTACCATCATAAAGCATTGGCCTAATCTGCTGAGCTTTCTTAAGATAAAAAGGATTCTGAAAAACCAAGAGCTTGTTTCAGGTTGTTATCATAGAAAACTTATGGTTTCGTGAACATATGCACAGTTTGCGTGTATTGACCCATTTTACAAACAATATTGTCCAGTTATTTAATTTTCTTTTCCAAAGCAATTTCTTTATCAATATTATTAGCTTCCTTTTCCTTGGATTCGTTTTTGAGAACATTAAATATTTTTATTAACAATTCCTTTTCCTTTGATTGTTCAGAAAGAGTTTGTATAAGATAGTTAATTTCTTTTTCAAAATCCGCAAACTGTGCATTTTTCTCATGAATTATATCATCCATTATAAGCTTTTCTCAAGTACTTAAATCCACATTTGGTCTTTCTTCTAGCAATTTTACCCGTTCTTTGTATCTTTCAAGCTCAGCATATAAGGATTCATTGGCAATTAGATTGTCCTTATTAGCCTTGTTACAATTAGTTACTTGATTTGACAATTGTTCAAACACAGATAATATCATGGCATCTTGTTGTGCAGAAGAATTTGTATCCTAAACAGCTGCATTTTGTGTTTCAAGCAGATATTGAGAATTAGGAATGATATTGCTATCACTTTTATCTCATTCTCTGGATAATTCACAAGATGTGTTTGTTCAGAATACGACATCTCTTGCACACTTTGATTTAGCATATCATTATGAGTGTTTTTAGAGTGAGGTACCTCGGAGAGAACATCTGATCCGTAACTAGACAAATTGGCCATAGGAACTGCCTTGGCTGTAGAGAAGTCATCATAGTCAAAATTATATGCATCCAAATCATCTGCTTGATAAGTTGCATTGTGTGTAATGACCGTCTTTGTAACTGGACCTTCTGCAACTCCAGGGTCTACTAAAAATTCCAATTCCTCCTCATTCAGAACTTTACCAGATCCTTGTGCTTTAACCAGAAGAACTTTATCCCTAAACCATGTAGCATCCCTTTTCCTCTTGGGCTTTGGGCACTGTCTTGCCATGTGACCTTCCCATTGGCAGTTAAAACACTTCACGACCCTTTGTTAACCTAAATTATTCCCTCTCTTAGCTGATTGTTGGTAGTTGGGAAACGAGATGTGACGACAGTAGACAAAAATGACATCATTTTGTTAATGGCATCAATAGGGTCATCTCCTTGCTTAAACACAGGAACTGCTAGACCGAAGTCTATCAGAGGAAATTTAGGAAGATGTGTTTGTTGATTAACTGTGAAGACAATATATTCAATTTGAGGAATGGATTGTGGTTGTGGACAAGCATCTTGATATACTATGGATGAGTAAGCATTAGGATGCAGTGTTGACGGATAAGTAATTGCCTGAGGTGTGGATGGATAAGTAGTTGAGTAATGTTGTGTGGGATGAATTGATCCATATTAAGGAGACTGAGATGGTAAAAACTGTTGTTGGAACTGAGGATTGTTGTATGAGGATTGATAAGTGTTGAAATGTGATGGTGTCATTTGATGATTCACAACTAGTGCAAGTGGATCTTGATTGCGTTCACGCATAATACGGACTTCATTTGCATGGAGTTCATGTTGTTCAAGATATGCATGAAGCTGATCAAAGTTGGTTGTGTGCAAATCTCTTACAAGTTTAACATCAGTCACAAACTTACTCCATTCAGGTGAAAGACTGTTTAAGAATTTGGTATTGACCTGAAATTGCTCTAATTTCATTTTGTAAATGTTCATGTCATTGATCAGCTGAGTAAATCTCAAGTAACACTGATGAAGTGTTTCCCCCTTGATGTGAGCAAACTTATCAAATGCACCACACAGTTTACACTCCCTTTCCTGCTTTGTTAATGAGGTACCTTGCATTAGTAGTTAAACTCTTTCCCATAGATCATTGGCAACTCTGTGATAATTAACGAGTGAATAGACATTAGATGCTAGACCTTGAAGAATGATATTAGTTGCCTTGTGATCACAATCAGCTTGAATTTTCTCAGTTGCAGACAATTCCTCATATTTCTTTGTCCTGGTCATATCATTTTCTTCAATCGTAGGCCAAATGAGTGGACCATGTTCAACTGATTCAAGTATTATTCTTCCATGCTCTCTATTTTGCATGTAAATTTCCATTCTTCTTTTCCAAGAATCATACAGATGTTTCTCCAACATTGGTGGACGATTGTTACCACCAAAGAGTATCATGAATTCAGCAAGAGTAGACATTGTTAATTTGTTGGTATATGAAATGATTACTTGTTGATCGGACAGTGATAATAAGTAATTGTGTTAAAGTGAGTTGATTTTAAGTGTTGTAAGTCTCGAGAATACATCGGATTTTACAATTCTTGATTAAACCGAGAAAATAATGTTTCACGAGATTTTACAAATCAAAGAAATAAACCGTATAATTCAAATTTAAATTAATTCACCTTGGATTAATTCGCCTTTAAAATACATATCCCCCCTTGAAACCACCCCGGGGAAAACCTAGACTTACCTAGACTCAAAACCATTACCCACTTTTTATCCTAAGCACGAAATTTATTAATTTTTGTGTTACTAGACTCCATTATAGCCGAATATGGGTAGTTAAACCCATAAAACCATTCGTCCCTTGGATTAAGCTAGCTAGAAATCCTTGTTGTGATCCCTAAGTACATGTACTCCACTTAACTAATTAAGACTAGTACTTAATGTCTCCCACTAGCCTAATACCCAATGGTTAATAACCATTTTTCCTCCTTTGCCCTCTAGGCCGCGGCTAACAATGAACAAACACACAAAATCCTTAGTATTGCAAGTATCTAACTAAATCTTGTACAACCTTTGGTCATTAAGAGTAGTACTTAGAGGTTTATCAAGAAACCATGGGAGATTAACTAGGAAACCACTAAACCGCCCCCATATGGCTTGTTCTAGTTAAGTGAGGACCAGATAGACTAACAAGCCTATGAGCCTGTATAAATTATAACTCACATTAACACTTAATACATATCCTAAAACTCTCAAATCTCTCTCTTCAAGATAAACCATCTTCCCTTTTCTCCTCTATTCATTTGACATACAAAATAAGCAAACATAACACGACCCACATCTCAATTCCAAGAACAAGGTTAGGCTTTAAGATCGAGTATAAGGATATCAAGAGGAAACACGAGCTAAGGAGTTGGGAATACAAGCTTTAGATCTTAGGTTATATACGTTTAGGGTGTAAACATAACGGGTTACTTCATAATCCAAAACCAAGACTCTAGGACCCTTTGTAAGTCGTGACTAAACTCCCACATATCGTATCCTATTCAATGTTTACTTAGCTAGTCATTTAAATAGCATACCTTGAGATCTAGCAATCTTACGCGAGCCATGAACAGCATGGCTCACCTATGCATCGATTTCACGCACGTATAATTCATATAATATGCCTTGTGTGGTGCTAGCATGATTTAAAACATGGTTAACTAACGAGTTATGACTTAAGTCTTTCATAAAAAAATACACTAATGAGAACCATAGAGATCATGGGTTCATTTTTATTGAAAACGCAAATCCTATACGTAAACTTTTGAGGTTAACAAAACCATTTGGCTTGGGAATGCGTATAATAGTTACTAAATGAATGCATGTGTTAAATCAAGGTTAATATACATTAACGAGTGCTAAACGAAATTAATGAAACCCTAAAATCAAGCGAATCAACCAAAGGGATTTGGTTCGGGTCATTTTGGGCCGACAAACCATTAATGGAAGCCCAATAGGCCCATCAGACCTTGAAGGGAGGGCCTACGGCTTATAAATAAGCTCTACGAGCTTATTAAGGACTAAAGATGCTTATTAAAACTAATAATAACTTTGACACAACCTAGAACCAAACTCGGACCCTTATCGGACTTATTAGCCCACCACCGAGTCCAACGTAAGCGAATAAGCTCACAATAGGCTTGGGAAGCTTATTGGTGAACTTATGTAAGCTTAACGGGCTTAATGGACCTAAATAACACTAGTGGACCTTAATGGACCAAGCTCGACCCTTAAAACCCTATTCAAACTCTTAATGGGCCTGAAAGCCAAATAACGAGGGCTTATTTGCTTATGTAAATAAGCCGAACCAAAAACAGACCTAATGATGCTTATTAAGGCTATAAGATAAGTTAGACCACTTCATTGTCCAACTAATATACTCTTAAAACCATCGGTTTAGAGTTATTGGGCTAGACAAGCCCAATAGTCACGAAAAGTTCCATAAGCTCTCCGGAGCTATTTTCACTTAACAGACTAAATAAGCTTAATGAAGACTTTTCTGCTTTTAAAATCCAAATTAGACCTTTAAATGGCTTATTGGACCTTAACAGGTCCAATAAGGCCTAATAAGCCAAAATAATCTCATCCGAGCTTATTTATGGGCTGACAACAACTTATATGACTTATTGGAACTTAATGAAACATAATGCCACTTGTTAGAACTTAATTGGGGGGTTAAAATGCGATTTTACAAGATAAGGGACTAAAAGTGTCAATTTGCAAACTTGAGGGTTAAAACTGTCTAAATCTGTTTTAAAGAGTCTAGGGACTGTTCTGGACATTCTGAAACTTAAAGGAGCTGTTTGAAAAATAAAGGGGCCAAAGTGAAATTTTGTAAAGTTAGAGGACTAAAGTGTAACTATGAAAACTTAAGGGTTTAAAAGGTTAATATTAAATATTTCACAAACCTAGGGGCTGATATTATAATTATAGAAAACTTAAGGGCGTTTTATGATCGAAAGTGATTTTTATAAACACTTAACGAATCGGACAAGTATAAATATATATCGGATAAATACAGTTTAAAACACGGATGAATTAATATGAAAATTTATTTAAAAACATCTATACTAATATACTTGAACTGTAAATCGTTATACTTTTCCCAAAATCCATTTGCATAAATACAAATAAGTCTTTAGCCTAAACATGTTGGCAAATTATTTGCATTCATACATGTCGACTTCAGTGTCATGAGTCTTAGGAAAACAAAATTGACTTTTTAATGATGTTTGCAACTGTTGCTTAATCATACACTTGGAAATATCTTGCTTTCCCTACAATTGATTTAATAAACCAAAGAATTCACCAACAAGTATGTTGACTTTTAAGCTGTTTTTCATGTCAATAAGGCATGAGTCGATGATACATGGAGGGTCATAATTTTGAAGAGTCACATTTTAAGAATTGGGTCTAATTACATCTTAGGGACCAGTTGTTATAAACCTTAATCTTTATTTATATTGTTGAACAATTTGAAGCCATGAGCTTATGTAACAAACAAGTATTTTGTTAATCCAATGTATATTTTTCAAACGACACGTTTAGTGGTCGTTCTCAGATCTTGTGCTATTGAACTATGAAGTAACGCCCTCGGATATTCAACATTCTGCTGCGACCCAGATTTAGGGGTGTTACAAATTGGTATCAGAGCCAAGGTTATAGAGAACCAGGTCAAAAGTTTTTGTCTAGACTATAACCATTTTCAAATACTATTTTCACAAATAGGATTTGGACGGGATATACATACATTACTTGTTTGCATCTAGGATATATGCTTAAATGATACACATTGTTTTAGCATTAGTAATTACTAAGTGCTTACATGATTGACATACGTGTATATAAATTATATTACGTATATTACTATAAGAGTCTTATAGATATAACATAGAGACCACTCTTATAATTAAAGCTTATAGACATATCATACCGATCTCTCTTTTAAGTAATACTTATATAAGTTATTTTTGCTTTTGCAGTAGTCATGTCTTCTGCGTCATCTGCGGTTACCTACACTTCTGTTTACACCAATTTGGAGCCAGGCAGAGTCTTTTGGGGAGCCGATGAGGAGATATCTGATGGAGGCATTCCGCGAGTCCATCGTATTAGCCCCACCATCACCGGATTACGTACCAGGCCCAGAGGATCCACAGACACCGCCAGTTCCTCAGGATGAGGATGAGCATGAGCCTATGTTCGTACAGGCACATGATCCTGACTACGTGCCAGATCCTATATACTCTGAGTATATACCATTGGAGGATGAGCATGAGTTTCCAGTTAAGGAGCAGCCATTACCTCCTCTTGATTCACCTACTGCTGAGTCACCCGGATATGTTACTGAGTCGGATCCCGAGGAGGATCCAGAGGAGTACGAGGATGATGAGACAGAGGCTAGTCCGGTTGACTATCCTATGGACGGGGAAGATGATGGAAATGATGATGACGACGATTCATCTGGGGATGACGCCGATGATAAGGATGAGGATGATGAGGACGAGGAAGAGGAAAAGGAGGAGCACTTAGCTCCGGCCGACTCTGCTGTTGTTATACCTGCTGATGAGCCTGTTTCCCCACCTGAGGGAACAAAGCCTGTTATACCACCACCCTCTACTGACATTACTATTGGGGCTAGGATTACCGTCCGGCCTCAGGCTTCCATATCCCTTCCACCAGAGGCAGAGGTTGAGAGACTTCTGGCCATGACTACTCCATCACCATCACCACCTATCTCACTATCACCACCCTCTGCAGGAGAGCGCCTTGCTAGGTGCACGGCCCCAATTGCACATTTATCACCACCACATGTTCCATCACCACCATCATCTGGGTGTCCAACCCAAATCTAGACATTCAGGATAGCATCCACTCAGGCCCTTATTGATGTAGTTACTGCCGCATTACCATCACCTCCACTACCACCACTACCATCATCTCTATACATACCACCACCTGTTGACCGTAGGGATGATATTCCCGAGTCCGAGCAGCCACCTCGCAAGAGGTTGTGTTTGTCCACTCTAGGCTCCAGATATGAGATCGGGGAGAGTTCTACTGCCAGACCTACCAGAGATCGAGGGGTAGATTATGGATTTGTCAGCACCGTAGAGGCTGAAGTGAGACGGCAGGGGATTAGTGAGGTTGGGTATGGTATTAGGGATACTTGGATAGATCCGGCAGAGGCAATTCCTGAGGTAGCACCTATGACCGTGGGAGAGGTCAATACTAGGGTTACAGAGCTTGCTGAGCTCCATGAGCGTGATACACAGGACTTGTATGCTTTATTAGAGGATGCTCAGGATGGTAGGACTCGTATATCACAGCGAGTCGCTATGGACTCACAGCGGGTCGATTTACTTATGGGGGATAGGATGACTCTCCAGGAGACAGTATGGATTGTGGAGGAGGAGGCCTATGCTTCCCGAGAGGCTTGGGCTCACTCGATAGGATTGAGTCAGGTGACCCATCAGGAGCTTCAGACCCACCGTGATCATGTGTATGCACACGAGACCCACCTCCAGGCACATCAGACACAGCTACAGCTACAGGGTACTCTCATTCAGACACAACATCAGGTACATGAGACTCGCTTTCAGATGCAGCAGGCTGAGATAGCAGCACTTTGAGAGACTTATTGTAGGCCGTTATGGGCATCAAATGAAGAGACTCTCCGTGGTGAAAGAGACATAAGGCAGAGTATGATCGACATGCATACCGATTTTCTAGATCTGCGAGGACAGCGGAGAGCTTAGAACAGCCATGACCAGATGCAGGATTCCAGATCACCAGGAATGCTTCTGGGCATGTTGACAGTCACATCTAGTAGTTTATGTTATTTTGTACTGCTAGGTCATTGTACATGCATGTTAAGTATTAGGGGTTTTCCCCGCTAGCATAGCCTTAGATCGTTGTATTATATTTTGTGTAATCAGACAACTATTTCATGTAAAATTTTCAAAGTTATGAATGAAATAGATGTGTTATGTTGTACTATATACCTCTCTTGTGTTGTTATCTCATCTATACATTATTATATTCTGTCATAATTATGACCTCACATTTTGTCTCTTGTGTTGTAGACAAATCATGGAACCTGCGACAAGACGAGGACAGAATACCCCTGTTAACAACACCAACCCAAACAACATGACTCTAGAATCCATCCAAGCAATGATTGACCAGGCTCTTCTGCGAAACTCCACCAATAGAGATGGAAGCCACAGTTCACACGGGGATAACCGAAGGAATGTGCAAACTGCGCGCCCTTGTTTCTACGCTGACTTCATGAAATGTCAACCTTTGAAGTTCAAAGGAACTGAAGGCATTGTCGGTTTAACTCGGTGGATTGAAAAGATAGAGTCAGTCTTCAATATCAGTAGTTGTGCTATTGAAAATTCAGTTAACTTTACCACTCTGCACCACTGTTAGGTGCTGCTTTAACCTGGGGAAATGGTCAGAATAAGGAACCTTAGGTCCTGAAGCATATTCGATGGCTTGGGAGGTACTCAAGAAAAAGATGACGGACAAGTATTGTCCGCAGGGTAAAATCAAGAAACTAGAAATTGAGTTGTGGAACCTAAAGGTCAAAGGGAACGATGTTCCAGCATACACTGAACGTTTCCAAGAGCTAACCCTGATATGTACCAAGTTTGTTGCCAATGAAACTGAAAAAGGTTGACAATTACAATCAGTGGACTTCCTGACAACATTTATGGGAATGTCAAATCTGCCAGACCCAAGACGTTGGATGAGACTATTGAGTTGGACAATGACTTGATGGATCAGAAACTCCGCACCTACGCGGAAAGGCAATCTGA
This sequence comes from Tanacetum coccineum, assembly GCA_026074375.1. Lineage (NCBI taxonomy): Eukaryota > Viridiplantae > Streptophyta > Magnoliopsida > Asterales > Asteraceae > Tanacetum > Tanacetum coccineum. The sequence goes on along the minus strand of BQNB010038387.1, from coordinate 28,458 downwards.
CAACAAAAGAAAGGCTGATGATTCATCCCAAAACAACCATGGTCACCAACAACAACCCTTCAAGAGGCAGAATGTCGCCAAGGTCTACAATATGGGGACAAGCAAAAAGAAGTCGTATGGGGGATCTTTGCCCAAGTGCACCAAGTGTCATTTTCACCACAATGACCCGTGTACTCAGAAGTGCCATAAAAGGGGGGGGGAAACAAGTGTAACAAGGTAGGGCACTTTGCTCGCGATTGCAGGAGTACCAGTAACACAAATGTTGCTAATACTCAAAAGGGCAATAGGGCAGCTCCCAAAGGGAATGGTTGTTTTGAGTGTGGAGCACCAGGGCATTTCAAGAGAGATTGTCCTAAGTTGAAGAATAAGGATGGAGGGAATGGGAATGCGCAAGGCTGGGTGTATGCAGTTGGGAATGCAGAGAAGAAAGGGAATGCATCGGGAAAACTGGATTCTAATGTTGTTACGGGTACGTTTCTCTTAAAAAACCACTATGCATCTATTTTATTTCGCACTGTGCAGATAGAACATTATGTCCCTGCATTTAGTTCCCTGATGACATCGTCCCAACAGTCATTAGATAATATTTATGATGCGAATTTAGTGCTGATTGGAAAATATCGGGATAAGACACTAGTATACGAGGTAGCAACTTTAAATTTCTTAGACCATCCATTTCACATAGATCTAATGCCCGTAGAACTGGGTAGTTTCGACGTCATTATCGGTATGGATTGGTTAAGAAGGTGTCACGCTTTGATCGTGTGCGATGAGGAAACTCGTCAAGACCTTAATGGGAAATGAAACTTGACTTTTTGTGGCACGAAGTACAACGAGATAGAATCTCGGTTGCGTTAATCTTATATCGAAGGCTCAAGAGTACATGGAGAAGGGATGCCATGTATTTGTTTGGCGCAGATTATCCGCCCAAGACAGAGGAGACAAGTCATAAAGGAAAATACAATTAAAGGATTGTTACCAAATCCGTCCAAGACTTTCCTGAATTATTTCCCGATGACTTGCCGGTATTCCCGCACAACCATTGGAATTTATTATTTTTTTTCATATCTATCCTTATTCCAGGAGCGGCACCCGTAGCTCGAGCACCGTACCAATTGGCTCAATCCGAAATGAAGGAATTATCGAAACAAGTACAAGAGCTTTCCGACAAAGGATTCATAAGGCCTAGTTCCTCACCTTGGGGATCCCCGGTCTTATTCGTCAAAAAGAAGGATGGGTCATTCAGGATGTGCATTAACTACAGGGAGTTAAATAAGCTGACAGTGAAAAATTGTTATCCACTCCCGAGGATCGACGATTTATTTGATCAACTCCAAGGATCCAATAAAGATAGATCTGAGATCAGGATATCACTAGCTTAGAGTACGAGAGCAAGACATTCCAAAGACGGCATTCCGAACTCGGTATGGTCATTACGAGTTCCAGGTTATGCCATTCGGACTGACAAACGCACCTACGGTATTCATGGACCTCATGAACCGAGTATGCAAGCCTTACTTGGATAAGTTTGTAATTGTCTTCATTGATGACACACTTATTTATGCAAAGGACAAGAAAGAGCATGAAGAACATCTCAAGGCCATTTTGGAATTGCTTAAGAAAGAGAAGTTGTATGCTAAGTTTTCAAAATGTGAATTTTGGATTCTAAAGGTACAATTTCTCGGACATGTCATTGATAGTAGAGGCATACATGTGGATCCATCCAAGATAGAATCTATCAAAGATTGGGCATCTCTTAAGACACCAACGGAGATTCGCCAATTTTTAGGTCTTACTGGTTACTATTGAAGGTTCATCGAAGGATTTTCAAAGATTGCTAAATCAATGACGAAACTTACTCAGAAAGGAATCAAGTTTGACTGGGGTGAAAAGGAAGAGAACGCATTTCAGTTGATAAAGCAGAAGTTGTGCAGTGCGCCAATTCTGGCTTTACCTGAAGGGAGCGAAGACTTTGTAGTCTACTGTGATGCGTCACACAAAGGTTTAGGTGCTGTGTTGATGCAGAGAGAGAAGGTGATTGCCTATGCCTCTCGACAGCTAAAAGTTCACGAGAAGAACTACACCACTCATGATTTAGAACTTGGATCGGTGATATTTGCTCTAAAGATATGGAGACACTATCTATATGGAACCAGATGCACCGTATTCACCGACCATAAAAGCCTACAACACATTCTCGATCAAAAGGAGCTTAACATGAGGCAGCGCCGTTGGCTTGAATTGCTAAGCGACTACGATTGTGACATTCGTTATCATCCAGGGAAGGCAAACGTAGTGGCCGATGCATTAAGCCGTAAGGAGCGGATTGAGCCACTGCGGGTTCGAGCCTTGGTTATGACTATTGGCTTGGATCTTCCAAAACGAATCATAGAAGCTCAGATCGAAGCCCAGAAACCAGAGAATCTTGTAAATGAAGATGTAGGCGGTATGATCAGAAAGGATATACCCAAGGAAAGGTTGGAACCACGTGCCGACGGGACCTTATGTTTACACGGCAGGAGTTGGTTACCTTGCTGTGGAGATTTAAGATCCGTGATTATGCCCGAATCTCACAGGTCAAAATACTCTATCCATCCCGGTTCTGAAAAGATGTACCAAGATGTGAAGAAATTGTATTAGTGGCCAAACATGAAGGCTGACATCCGACCCCCCCCCCCCCCCTGGGGGGGGGGGGGGGGGGGGGGGGGGCGGGGGGTGTAAAACACCCCCCCCCCGGGGGGGGCGCCCCCACCCCAGCAAAACCCCGCCACCACCAACCCCCCCCGCTTATGTTAGCAAGTACTTGACGTGCGCAAGGGTCAAGGCCGAACACCAAAGGGCATAAGGACTGTTAGTACAACCAACAATACCCGAGTGGAAATGAGATAATATCATGATGGATTTTTATCACCAAGCTTCCTAAGTCATCACAAGGTTTTGACACCATCTGGGTGATTATAGATCGACTTACAAAATCTGCCCACTTCTTGCCAATATGGGAGAATGATCCATTAGACAAATTGGCAAGGTTGTACTTGAACAGGATAGTAGCAAGACATAGGATACCTGCTTCGATTATCTGTGATCGTAATGAGAGATTCACATCCAATTTCTGGAAATCATTTCAGAAAGCTTTGGGTACAGATATAAGTATGAGCAGTGCATATCATCCAGAAACCAATGGCCAGAGCGAGAGAACTATCCAAACTCTTGAGGACATGCTACGTGCTTGCGTGATCAATTTTGGAAAAGGCTGGGTTAAGCATTTGCCCTTGGCTAAGTTTTCATACAACAACAGTTATCACGCTAGCATAAAGGCTGCACCTTATGACGAACTGTACGGTCGAAAATGTCAATCACCAGTGTGATGGGCCGAAGTTGGAGAAGCCCAACTGACTGGTCCAGAATTAATCTAATAAACAATGGAAAAGATTGTCCTAATCAAGTAGAGGATGCAAGCTGCTCAGGATCAACAAAAGAGCTACGCTGATCAGAAGTGAAAGCCGATGGAGTTCGAAGTGGGGGATGGGGTTATGCTCAAGGTCTCACCTTGGAAAGGGGTTGTACAATTCGGTAAGCGGGGCAAGCTAAATCTGAGATACGTCAGACCTTTCAGTGTGTTAGCCAAAGTTAGGAAAGTTTCCTGCAAGCTGGAACTTCCAAGAGTAGATCAAGTGTCCTCAAACTTCCATGTGTCCACTCTAAATAAAATGATACGCTAACGACCATTAGTAAGCGTTAGAGGAAGATTCCACGTGATGATAATCCATTTTTGTGAAATAGCCCTTGGAAATCATGAACCTGAGATCAAAAGATTAAAAGCGAAGCCGGATACCATTCGTTAAGGTTTGCTGGAACTCTAGGAGAGGTCCTGAGTTCGCCTGGGAACGTGAAGATTCGTTAAAACAGAAATACCCACAACTCGTCACAAACCAGGCTTCGTCATCCGCTACAAGGTCTTAAGCTTTGAGGACAAAGCTCTTTTAACAGGTGGAGACTGTAACATTTCTTAATTTCAGGTTATTTTACGACACCTATTATTCGTCACTATTTATTTTGGTCCGATACGCGGTTACCTTTAAATTAACTTTAAGATAAATCGCGTAGACTAGGAATAATCATTTAATATAAATGGCCATCAAATAAATTAAGGTTTACATCAACCAAGTAATATATTATTATTAAGAAGATAATTATTAACTTTGCAAGTTTTATTTTTATTGGTCACGTAAAAGGTTTATGTTTCGCGATAAAATACATTCTAACGCACCTCGGGAATACCTAGACTTACCTAGACTCAAACCAATACCCACTTTTATCTCTAAGCACGAAATTTATTTAATTTTTGTGTTACTAGCTCTCATTAGCCGAATATGGGTAGTTAAACCCATAAAACCATTCGTCCCTTGGATTAAGCTAGCTAGAAATCCTTGTTGTGATCCCTAAGTACATGTACTCCACTTAACTAATTAAGACTAGTACTTAATGTCTCCCACTAGCCTAATACCCAATGGTTAATAACCATTTTTCCTCCTTTGCCCTCTAGGCCGCGGCTAACAATGAACAAACACACAAAATCCTTAAGATTGCAAGTATCTAACTAAATCTTGTACAACCTTTGGTCATTAAGAGTAGTACTTAGTGGTTTATCAAGAAACCATGGGAGATTAACTAGGAAACCCCTAAACCGCCCCCATATGGCTCGTTCTAGTTAAGTGAGGACCAAGAGAGACTAACTAGCCTATGAGCTTATAAATATCACTCACATTAACACTTAATACATTTCCTAAAACTCTCAAACTCTCTCTCAAGATAAACCATCTTCCTTTTCTCTCTATTCCATTCGGCATACAAAATAAGCAAACCATACACGACCCACATCTCAATTCCAAGGACACAAGGTAGCATTTAAGATCGAGTATAAGGATATCAAGAGGAAACACGAGCTAAGGAATTGGGAATACAAGCTTTGGAGCTTAGGTTATATACGTTTAGGGTGTAAACGTAACGGGTTGCTTCATAATCCAAAACCAAGACTCTAGGACCCTTTGTAAGTCGTGACTAAACTCCCACATATCGTATCCTATTCAATGTTTACTTAGCTAGTCATTTAAATAGCATACCTTGAGATCTAGCAATCTTACGCGAGCATGAACGTGCATGGCTCAACCCATGCACGGTTCACGCACGTATAATTCATATAATATGCCTTGTGTGGTGCTAGCATGATTTAAAACATGGTTAACTAACGAGTTATGACTTAAGTCTTTCATAAAAATACACGAATGAGAACCATAGAGATCATGGGTTTGTTTTTATTGAAAACGCAAATCCTATACGTAAACTTTTGAGGAAAACGAAACCATTTGGCTTGGGAACGCGTATAATAGTTACTAAACGAATGCATGTGTTAAATCATGGTTAATAAACATTAACGAGTGCTAAACGAAATTAGTGAAACCCTAAAATCAAGCGAATCAACCAAAGGGATTTGGTTCAGGTCATTTTGGGCCGACAACCCATTAATGGAAGCCCAACAGGCCCATCAAACCTTGAAGGGAGGTCCTACAGCTTATAAATAAGCTCTACGGGCTTATTAGGGACTAAATATGCTTATTAAAACTAATAAGAACTTTGACACAACCTAGAACCAAACTCGGACCCTTATCAGGCTTATTAGCCCAACACCAAGTCCAACGTAAGCGAATAAGCTCATAATAAGCTTGGGCAGCTTATTGGTGAATTTATGTAGGCTTAACGGGCTTAATAGACCTAAATAACACTAGTGGACCTTAATGGACCAAGCTCGACCCTTAAAACCCTATTCGAACTCTTAATGGGCCTGAAAGCCCAATAACGAGGGCTTATTTGCTTATGTAAATAAGCCAAACCAAAAACAGACCTAATGATGCTTATTAAGGCTATAAGATAAGTTGGACCACTTCATTCAAACCTTAATAGACTCTTAAAACCAATCGGGTTAGAGTTATTGGGCTAACAAGCCCAATAAGCTCGAATAAGTTCCAATAAGCTCTCCCGAGCTTATTTTCAGCTTAACTGACTTAAATAATCTTAATGAAGTCTTTTGTACTTTTAAAATCCAAATTGGACCTTTAAATGGCTTATTGGACCTTAACGGGTCCAATAAGGCCCAATAAGCTCAATAAGCCAAAATAAGCTCATCCGAGCTTATTTATGGGCTGACAACAGCTTATATGACTTATTGGAACTTAATGAAACATAATGCCACTTGTTAGAACTTAACTGGGGTTAAAATGCGATTTTTACAAGATAAGGGACTAAAAGTGTCAATTTGCAAACTTGAGGGTTAAAACTGTCTAAATCTGTTTTAAAGAGTCTAGGGACTGTTCTGGACATTCTGAAACTTAAAGGAGCTGTTTGAAAAATAAAGGGGCCTAAAGTGAAATTTTGTAAAGTTAGAGGACTAAAGTGTAACTATGAAAACTTAAGGGTTTAAAAGGTTAATATTAAATATTTCACAAACCTAGGGGCTGATATTATAATTATAGAAAACTTAAGGGCGTTTTATGATCGAAAGTGATTTTTATAAACACTTAACGAATCGGACAAGTATAATATATATCGGATATTATACGAGTTAAAACACGGATGAATTAATATGAATATTTATTAATAACATCTATACGTATATACTTGAACGTGTAAATCGTATACTTTCCCAAAAGCCATTTCATAAATACAAATAAGTCTTTAGCCTAAACTTGTAGTCTAAGACTGGCCGTATTTACTTAGGTATTTGATGGTGTGATTCGTACTTGGATATCTATTATCATTTTCAGAGGACTATTTACTAAGGTGAGTTCATAGCCCCATGTTTATAATTATTTAAATGATTTACATCCTTGGGGTGAGAACATGCTTTGTTTTACAAATTGGACGCAAGTGTACATCTTATACTATGATTACATGTTTGTCTAAGTAGCGATAACTCACTGAGCCCATTATCATGAACTGTCAATTACTGGATTATGAGCGCGAATGTTATAAATAGATCTATTCGGGATTGACAATCCCCGTTCGGGTGATTAGCTATCATTGGGAACGAACGTATACCATGTCGGATTTGGGAGGTTACGGGTTAGAACCTCATTCACGGGCAATTGTTGGCAATTTATTTGCATTCATACATGTCGAGCTTCAGTGTCATGAGCTTAGGAAAACGTAATTACTTTTTATGATGTTTGCATCTGTTGCTTAATCATACACTTGGAAATCTTGCGATCCTACAATTGATTTACATAAAACTATGAATTCACCAACTTTATATTGACGTTTTAAGCATGTTTTCTCAGGTCATTAAGGCACGAGGTGCCAAGATACATTGGGGGATTTCTCTTTGGAAGAGTCAGTACTAAAGATTTGGGATGTATTACATTTTGGGATATTTGTTATAAACCGAAATCTTTACTTTTATTGTCAAACAAATTGAAGCCATGAGCTTATGTAATGAACAGGTATTTTGTTAAATCCAATGTATCTTTTTAAACGACACGTTTAGTGATCGTTCTCATATCTTGTGCTATTGATCTATGAAGTAACGCCCTCGGATATTCAACATTCAGCTGCGACCCAGATTTGGGGGTGTTACATCCGCATACTCTTTAGTATTCATAAAGTTTCTACCATAGTTGTTTTGGATCTATCCAAAGTAACTTAACCTTTACAAGCTAAGGAATGATCTTAAGTTGGGATCAACAAGTGGTATCAGAGCTTGTGTTCTGAAACTTTGATCTAGAAGAAACTAACAAGAAGAACTCTTTACTCACAAGGAAGAGATAAATCTAAGCACATGATCCTGACTACGTGCCAGAGCCTATATACCCTGAGTATATACCATTGGAGGATGAGCATGAGTTTCCAGCTGAGGAGCAACCATTACCTCCTGTTGATTCACCTACTGCTGAGTCACCCAGATATGTTACTGAGTCGGATCCCGAGGAGGATCCAGAGGAGTACGAGGATGATGAGACAGAGGATGGTCCGGTTGACTATCCTATGGACGGGGGAGATGATGATGACGGCGATTCATCTGGGGATGACGCCGATGATGAGGATGAGGATGATGAGGACGAGGAGGAGGAAGAGGAGGAGCACTTAGCTCCGGCCGACTCTGCTGTTGTTGTACCTGCTGATGAGCCTGTTTCCCCACCTGAGGGAACAGAGCCTGTTATACCACCACCCTCCACTGACATTACTATTGGGGCTAGGATTACCGTCCGGCCTCAGGCTTCCATATCCCTTCCACCAGAGGCAGAGGTTGAGAGACTTCTGGCCATGACTACTCCATCACCATCACCACCTATCTCACTATCACCACCCTCTGCAGGAGAGCGCCTTGCTAGGTGCACGGCCCCACCTGCACATTCATCACCACCACATGTGCCATCACCATTACTACCATCATCTGGGTGTCCAACCCAAATCCAGACATTCAGGATAGCATCCACTCAGGCCCTTATTGATGCAGTTACTGCCGCATTACCATCACCTCCACTACCACCACTACTATCATCTCTATACATACCACCACCTGTTGACCGTAGGGATGATATTCCCGAGTCCGAGCAGCCACCTCGTAAGAGATTATGTTTGTGTACTCTAGACTCTAGATATGAGATCAGGGAGAGTTCTACTGCCAGACCTACCGGAGATCAAGGGGTATATTATGGATTTGTCAGCACCATAGAGGCTGAAGTGAGACGGCAGGGGATTAGTGAGGTTGGGTATGGTATTAGGGATACTTGGATAGATCCGGCAGAGGCAATTCCTGAGGTAGCACCTATGACCATAGGAGAGGTCAATACTAGGGTTATAGAGCTTGCTGAGCTCCATGAGCATGATACACAAGACTTGTATGCTTTATTAGAGGATGGTAGGACTCGTATATCACAGCGAGTCGCTATGGACTCACAGCGGGTCGATTTAGTTATGGGGGATAGGATGACTCTCTAGGAGACAATATGGATTATGGAAGAGGAGGCTTATGCTTCCTGAGAGGCTTAGGCTCACTCGATAGGATTGAGTTAGGCGACCCATTAGGAGCTTCAGACCTACCGTGATCATGTGTATGCACACGAGACCCACCTCCAGGCACATCAGACACAACTACAGCTACATGGTACTCTTATTCAGACACAACATCAGGTACATGAGACTCGCTTTCAGATGCAGCAGGCTGAGATAGCAGCACTTCGAGAGACTTACCGTAGGCGTTAGGCACAGATGGTAGAGACTCTCCGTGTGATGAGAGACATGAGGCGAGAGATGGGCGACATGCAGACCGAGTTACTAGCTCTGCGAGGACAGCAGAGAGCTTGACAGCCAGGACCAGATGCTAGGATTCCAGATCACCAGGATGCTTCTAGGGATGTTGACAGTCACATCTAGTGATTTATGTTATTTTATATTGCTAGGTCATTGTACAGGCATGTTAAGTATTAGGGGTTTTCCCCGCTAGCATAACCTTAGATCTTTTGTATTGTATTTTGTGTAATCAGACAACTATTTCATGTAAAATTTTCAAAGTTATGAATGAAATAGATTTGTTATGTTGTACTATATACCTCTCTTGTGTTGTTCTCTCATCTATACATTATTATATTCTATCATAATTATGACCTCACGTGTTGTCTCTTGTGTTGTAGACAAATCATGGCACCTGCGACAAGACGAGGACAAAATACACATGTTAACGACACCAACCCAAACAACATGACTCCAAAATCCATCCAAGCAATGATTGACCAGGCTCTTCTGCAAAACTCCACCAATAGAGATGGAAGCCACAGTTCACACGGGGATAACCAAAGGAATGAGAAAACTGCGCGCCCTTGTTTCTACGCTGACTTCATGAAATGTCAACCTTTAAACTTCAAAGGAACTGAAGGCGTTGTCGGTTTAACTCGGTGGATTGAAAAGATGGAGTCAGTCTTCAATATCAGTGGTTTTACTATTAAAAATCAGGTTAAGTTTGCCACCTGCACTCTGTTAGGTGCTGCTTTGACTTGGTGGAATGGTCAGATAAGAACCCTAGGTCATGAAGCATATTCGATGGCTTGGGAGGTACTCAAGAAAAAGATGACGGACAAGTATTGTCCGTAGGGTGAAATCAAGAAACTAGAAATCGAGTTGTGGAACCTAAAGGTCAAAGGGAACGATGTTCCAGCATACACTGAACGTTTCCAAGAGCTAACCCTGATATGTACCAAGTTTGTTGCCAATGAAACCAAAAAGGTTGACAAGTACATCAGTGGACTTCCTGACAACATTTATGGGAATGTCAAATCTGCCAGACCCAAGACGTTGGATGAGACTATTGAGTTGGCCAACGACTTGATGGATCAGAAACTCCGCACCTACGCGGAAAGGCAATCTGACAACAAAAGGAAGGCTGATGATTCATCCAAAAACAACCATGGTCACCAACAACAACCCTTCAAGAGGCAGAATGTCGCCAAGGTCTACAATATAGGGACAGGCAAAAAGAAGCCGTATGGGGGATCTTTGCCCAAGTGCACCAAGTGCCATTTTCACCACAATGACCCGTGTACTCAGAAGTGCCACAAGTGTAACAAGGTAGGGCACTTTGCTCGCGATTGCAGGAGTACCAGTAACACAAATGTTGCTAATACTCAAAAGGGCAATAGGGCAGCTCCCAAAGGGAATGGTTGTTTTGAGTGTGGAGCACCAGGGCATTTCAAGAGAGATTGTCCTAAGTTGAAGAATAAGGATGGAGGGAATGGGAATGCGCAAGGCTGGGTGTATGCAGTTGGGAATGCAAAGAAGAGAGGGAATGCATCGGGAAACCCGGATTCTAATGTTGTTACGGGTACGTTTCTCTTAAACAACCACTATGCATCTATTTTATTCGACACTGGTGCAGATAGAAGCTTTATGTCCACTGCATTTAGTTCCCTGATTGACATCGTCCCAACTTCATTAGATAATAGTTATGATGTCGAATTAGCTGATGGGAAAATAGTCGGGATAGACACTATTATACGAGGTTGCACTTTAAATTTCTTAGACCATCCATTTCACATAGATCTAATGCCCGTAGAACTGGGTAGTTTCGACGTCATTATCGGTATGGACTGGTTAAGAAGGTGTCACGCTTTGATCGTGTGCGATGAGAAACTTGTTCAAGTTCCTTATGGGAATAAAACTTTGACTTTTTGTGGCAACGAAAGTAGCAACGAGAGAGAATCTCGGTTGGCAGTTATCTTATATTCAAAGGCTAAGAGTAAATGGCCAAAAGGATGCCAGGTCTTTTTGGCTCAAGTTATCCAACAATGTAAGAGGAGGCAAGTCAGAAGGAAATACAAATAAAGGGCGTACAAGCGTCCGAGAATTGTCCGGAAGATGGACTATTTCCACGGAGTAATTGGCAGGTCTTCACTGGATCGACCAGTGGAAATTCCAAATCGATTAATTCCAGGAGCCGCGCCCGTAGCTCGAGCACCGTATCGATTGGCTACTCATCCGAAATGAATGAATTATAGGATCAATTACAAGTGCTTTCCGACAAAGGATTCATAAGGCCTAGTTCCTCACCTTGGGAGCCCCGGTCTTGTTTGTCAAAAAGAAGGATGGGTCATTCAGGATGTGCATCGACTATCGTGAGTTAAATAAGCTGACAGTGAAAAATCGATATCCACTTCCGAGGATTGACGATTATTTGATTCAAATCAAGGATGCCAGTATTTATTCGAAGATAGACCTGAGATCAGGTTATCACCGGCTTAGAGTACGAGAGCAAGACATTCCAAAGACGGCATTCCGAACTCAGTATGGACATTACGAGTTCTAGGTTATCGACCTATTAGGACTGACAAATGGCACCTGCGGTATTCATGACCTCATGAACCGAGTATGCAAGCCTTATTTGGATAAGTTGTTATTATCTTCATCGATGGAATTACTTATTTTTTCAAAGGACGAGAAAGGCATGAGACATCTCAAAGCATTTTAGAATTGCTTAAGAAAGAGAAGTGTTTGCCAAATTTTCAAATGTGAATTTTGGATTCCGAAGGTACAATTTCTCGGACACGTCATTGATAGCAGAGGCATAATGTGGAATACAGCCAGATATAATCTATTCCAAGATTGGGCGTCTCTAAGACACCAACGGGAGATCCGCAATTTTTAGGTCTTGCTGGTTACTATGAAGGTTTCATCGAACGGATTTTCAAAGATTGCTAAATCAATGACGAAACTTACTCAGAAAGGAATCAAGTTTCGACTTTTTGGGGTTGAAAAGGAAGAGAACGATTTTCATTTAATAAAGCAGAAGTTGTGCAGTGCACCAATTCTGGCTTTACTGAAGGGAGCGAAGACTTTGTGGTCTACTTGTGTTACGTCACACAAGGGTTTAGGTACTGTATTATGCAGAGGAGAAGGTGATTGCTTTGCTTCCTGAAACTAAAAGTTCACAAGAAGAACTACACCACTCATGATTTAGAACTTGGATCGGTGGTATTTGCTCTAAAAATATGGAGACACTACCTTTACGGAACCAGATGCACCGTGTTCACCGACCATAAAAGCCTATAACACATTCCTGATCAGAAGGAGCTTAACATGAGGCAACGCCGTTGGCTAGAGTTGTTAAGTGATTACGATTGCGACATTCGTTATCATCCAGGGAAGGCAAATTAGTGGAAGATTGCGTTGAGCAGTAATGAAACAGATTGAGCCAATGCGGTTCGAGCCTTAGTTATGACAATTGGCTTGGATCTTCCCAAACGAATATTAGAAGCTCAGATCGAAGCTAGAAACCAGAGAATCTCGTGAATGAAGACGTAGGCGGTATAATCAGAAGGGATATACCCAAGGAAAGATTGGAACCACGTGCCGATGGAACACTATGTTTACACGGCAGGAGTTGGTTACCTTGCTATGGAGACTTAAGATCCGTGATTATGCACGAATCCCACAAGTTGAAATATTCTATCCATCCCGGTTCTAAAAAGATGTACCAAGATATGAAGAAATTTATATTGGTGGCCATACATGAAGGCTGACATCGCCATGTATGTTAGTAAGTGCTTAACGTGTGCGAGGGTCAAGGCCGAACACCAAAGGCCATCAGGGCTGTTAGTACAACCAGCAATACCCGAGTGGAAGTGGGATAATATCACGATGGATTTTATCACCAAACTTCCTAGGTCGTCACAAGGTTTTGACACCATCTGGGTGATTGTGGATCGGCTTACAAAATCTGCCCACTTCTTGCCAATAAGGGAGAATGATCCGTTAGACAAATTGGCAAGGTTGTACTTGAACAGGATAGTAGCAAGACACGGGATACCTGCTTCAATTATCTGTGATCGTGATGGGAGATTCACATCTAATTTCTGGAAATCATTTCAGAAAGCTTTAGGTACAGATATAAGCATGAGCACTGCGTATCATCCAGAAACTGACGGCCAAAGTGAGATGACTATTAAATCTCTGAGGACATTGCTACGTGCTTGCGTGATCGGACTTTGGCAAGGGCTGGTTAGCATTTTAATTTAGTGAGGAATTTCATATAACAACAGTTATCACGCTAGCATAAAGGCCGCACCTTATGAGGCACTGTATGGTCAAAAATGTCGATCACCAGTGTGCTGTCTTGAAGTTGGAGAAGCCCAACTGGCTGGTTCAAAATTAATCCAAGAAACAACGGAAAAGATCGTCCTGATCAAGCAAAGGATGCAAGCTGCTCAGGATCGACAAAAGAGCTATGCCGATCGAAAGCGAAAGCCGATGGAGTTTGAGGTTGGGGACAGGGTTATGCTCAAGGTCTCACCTTGGAAAGGGGTCGTACGGTTCAGTAAGCGGGGAAACCTGAACCCGAGATATGTTGGACCTTTCAGGGTGTTAGCCAAAGTTTGGGAAAGTTTCCTGCAAGCTGGAACTTCCCCAAGAGTTGAGCAGAGTTCATCATACTTTCCATGTGTCCAATCTGAAGAAACGTTACGCTGACGAACCATTAGTCATGCCGTTAGAGGAAATTCACGTTGACGATAAGCTCCAGTTTGTGGAAGAGCCCGTTGAAATCATGGAACAGGAGATCAAACGATTGAAGCGAATCGGATACCATTCGTTAAGGTTTACTGGAACTCTAGGAGAGGTCCTGAGTTCACCTGGGAACGTGAAGATTTGTTAAAACAAAAATACCCACAACTCGTCACAAACCGGGCTTCGTCATCCGCTACAAGGTCTTAAGCTTTGAGGACAAAGCTCTTTTAACGGGTGGAGACTGTAACATTTCTCAATTTTAGGTTATTTTACGACACCTATTATTCGTCACTATTTATTTTGGTCCGATACGCGATTACCTTTAAATTAACTTTAAGATAAATCGCGTAGACTAGGAATAATCATTTAATATAAACGGCCATCAAATAAATTAAGGTTTACATCAACCAAGTAATATATAATTATTAAGAAGATAATTATTAACTTTGCGTGTTTTATTTTTATTGGTCACGTAAAAGGTTTACGTTTCGCGATAAAATACATTCTGACGCACCCCGGGAATACCTAGACTTACCTAGACTCAAACCAATACCCACTTTTATCCCTAAGCACGAAATTTATTTAATTTTTGTGTTACTAGCTCTCATTAGCCGAATATGGGTAGTTAAACCCATAAAACCATTCGTCCCTTGGATTAAGCTAGCTAGAAATCCTTGTTGTGATCCCTAAGTACATGTACTCCACTTAACTAATTAAGACTAGTACTTAATGTCTCCCACTAGCCTAATACCCAATGGTTAATAACCATTTTTCCTCCTTTGCCCTCTAGGCCGCGGCTAACAATGAACAAACACACAAAATCCTTAGGATTGCAAGTATCTAACTAAATCTTGTACAACCTTTGGTCATTAAGAGTAGTACTTAGAGGTTTATCAAGAAACCATGGGAGATTAACTAGGAAACCCCTAAACCGCCCCCATATGGCTCGTTCTAGTTAAGTGAGGACCAAGAGAGACTAACTACCTATGAGCTTATAAAATATCACTCACATTAACACTTAATACATTTCCTAAAACTCTCAAACTCTCTCTCAAGATAAACCATCTTCCTTTTCTCTCTATTCCATTCGGCATACAAAATAAGCAAACAACGCAACCCAACACTCATTCCAAGGACACAAGGTGGCATTTAAGATCGAGTATAAGGATATCAAGAGGAAACACGAGCTAAGGAATTGGGAATACAAGCTTTGGAGCTTAGGTTATATACGTTTAGGGTGTAAATGTAATATGTTGCTTCATAATCCAAAACCAAGACTCTAGGACCCTTTGTAAGTCGTAACTAAACTCCCACATATCGTATCCTATTTAATGTTTACTTAGCTAGTCATTTAAATAGCATACCTTGAGATCTAGCAATCTTAACCGAGCATGAACGTGCATGGCTCAACGCATGCACGGTTCACCCACGTATAATTCATATAATATGCCTTGTGTAGTGCTAGCATGATTTAAAACATGGTTAACTAACGAGTTATGACTTAAGTCTTTCATAAAAATACACGAATGATAACCATAGAGATCTTGGTTTGTTTTTATTGAGAAAACTGCATCCTATACGTAAACTTTTAAGGAAAATGAAACCATTTGGCTTGGGAACGCGTATAATAGTTACTAAACGAATGTATGTGTTAAATCATGGTTAATAAACATTAACGAGTGCTAAACAAAATTAGTGAAACCCTAAAATCAAGCGAATCAACCAAAGGGATTTAGTTCAGGTCATTTTGGGCCGACAACCCATTAATGGAAGCCCAACAGGCCCACAGACCTTGAAGGAAGGGCCTACGGCTTATAAATTAAGCTCTATGAGCTTATTAAGGGACTAAAGAATGCTTATTAAAAAAACTAAAAGAAACTTTGACACAACCTAGAAACAAACTCAGGACCTTACGGGCTTTATTACCCACACCGAGTCCAACATAAGCGATTAAGCTCATAATAAGCTTGGGTAGCTTATTGGTGAACTTATGTAGGCTTAACAGGCTTAATGGACCTAAATAACACTAGTAGACCTTAATGGACCAAGCTCGACCCTTAAAACCCTATTCGAACTCTTAATGGGCCTGAAAGCCCAATAACAAGGGCTTATTTGCTTATGTAAATAAGCCGAACCAAAAACAGACCTAATGATGCTTATTAAGGCTATAATATAAGTTGGACCACTTCATTCAAACCTTAATGGACTCTTAAAACCAATCGGGTTAGAGTTATTGGGCTAACAAGCCCAATAAGCTTGAATAAGCTCCAATAAGCTCTCCTGAGTTTATTTTCAGCTTAACTAACTTAAATATGCTTAATAAAGGCTTTTATGCTTTTAAAATCCAAATTGGACCTTAAATGGCTTATTGAACCTTAACGGGTCCAATAAGGCCCAATAAGCTCAATAAGCCAAAATAAGCTTATCTGAGCTTATTTATGGGCTGACAACAACTTATATGACTTGCTGGAACTTAATGAAACATAATGCCACTTGTTAGAACTTAGTTGGGGTTAAAATGTGATTTTTACAAGATAGGGGACTAAAAGTGTCAATTTGCAAACTTGAGGGTTAAAACTAACTAAATCTGTTTTAAAGAGTATAGGGACTGTTCTGGACATTCTGAAACTTAAAGGGGCTGTTTGGAAAATAAAGGGGCCTAAAGTGAAATTTTGTAAAGTTGTAGGACTAAAGTGTAACTATGAAAACTTAAGGGTTTAAAAGGTAAATATTAAATATTTCACAAACCTAGGGGCTGATATTTATAAACACTTAACAAATCGGACAAGTATAATATATATCGGATATTATACGAGTTAAAACACGGATTAATAAATATGAATATTTATTAATAACATCTATACGTATATACTTGAACGTGTAAATCGTATATTTTCCCAAAAGCCATTTTGTAAATTAAATAGTACAAATCATAATGCACCACCACACAATTGATAACAGTATATGTAAACTGAATAAGATATAGTAGTTTTATACAATACGTCTTTATGCCTAACTTGGTAGACAAAAGAGACAGACCGTATTTACTTAGGTATTTGACGTGTGATTCATACCTTGATATCTATTATCATTTTTCAGAGGATATTTACTAAGGTGAGTTCATAGCCCCATGGTTTTTTAACAATTATTTAAATGATGTACATCCTTGGGAGTGATAACATGCATTTGTTTTACAATTGGGGACGCAAGTGTACATCTTAAACTATGCTTCGTTTTGCCTAAGTAGCGATAACCCACTGAGCCCATATCATGAACTGTCCAATTACTGGATTGTGAGCGCGAATGTATAAATAGATCAATTCGGGATTGACAATCCCCCTTCGGTGATTTAGCTATCACCAGGAACAACGTCAATACATATGTGCCGGATTTGGGAGGTTACGGGTTAGAACATCATTCATGGGCAATTGTTGGCAATTTATTTGCATTCATACATGTGAGCTTCAGGTGTCATGAGCGTAGGAAAACAAATTACTTTTAATGATTTTGCCATCTGTTGCTTAATTATACAATTGAAAATCTTGCGGTCCTACAATTGATTTACATAAACCTATAAATTCACCAACTTTATGTTGACATTTAAGCATGTTTTTCAGGTCAATAAGGCACGAGGTGTGATGATATATTGGAGGTCAATAATTGAAGAGTCAACATTTAAGAATTGAGGTCTTATTACATTTTAGGGACAATTGTTATAAACCAGAATCTTTATTTGTATTGTTGAACAATTTGAAGCCATGAGCTTATGTAACAAACAAGTATTTTGTTAATCCAATGTATCTTTTTCAAACGACACGTTTAGTGGTGGTTCTTAGATCTTGTGCTATTGAACTATGAAGTAACGCCCTCGGATATTCAACATTCCGCTGCGACCCAGATTTGGGGGTGTTAAACAGAGAGTATCATGATTTCAGCAAGAGTAGACATTGTTACTTTGTTGATATGTGAAAAGATTACTTGTTGATCGCACAGTGATATGAAGTAATTGTGTTAAAGTGAGTTGGTTTTAAGTGTTTTAAGCTTGAGAATACACGGACTTTTACAATTCTTGATTAAACCAGAAAATAACGTTTCGCAGGATTTTCCAAATCAAAGAAATAAACCGTATAATTCAAATCTAATTAATTCTCTTTGGGATGGTGATAAATTCGCCTTGAAAAATTGGATTAAATCTCCTTTGGAAATAAGGATTAAATCGCCTTCCAAGTAAAGGATTAAATCGCCTTGACAAAGAAATGATTAAATCGCCTTCTAAAGGAAAAGATTAAATCGCCTTATAAAGGAAAAGATTAAATCGCCTTGTATAGAGAAAAAGATTAAATTGCCTCGTCAAATAGAAGATTAAATCGCCTTTAGAAGATGATTAATTCGCCTTAATAAAACAGATTAATTCGCCTTCAGAAAAGATGATTAATTCGCCTTGAGGAGATAATTAATTCGCCTTCATAAAAGATGATTAATTCGCCTTGAGGAGATAATTAATTCTCCTTCAGAAAAAGTATTAATTCGCCTTGAAAAGATAATTAATTTGCCTTCAGAAAAAGTATTAATTCGCCTTCAAGAAAAATGAGATTAATTCGCCTTCAAGCACCAGATTAATTCGCCTCCTACAAATACGAATTTTAACTTTTCTAAAACACTAAAAGACTTACTTTTTGACATTTTTACCTAAATTTTTTTGTACAACTAGTAATACTAAGCCTATAAGAACCTTAAAAATGCAATATTTATGGTTTTTAAGACAAACAATTTGAAATTAAGATTTGTACCTTATTAACCTTTCGAACCAAAAAAAATTACACAAATATGAAGATTTCTTGGAACTAAGCTTGTACACCTTGTATAACTAATATACTAGATCATATATACCTAGGTATAAGATCTTTTAGTGTGACAAAAAGCTTCGAAACAAAAAAATTCGTGAAGAACAAGTATAAAACAAAGAAAAAAAACGCACACAAAACAAACTCATCACCCTATGGCTCTTGATACCAATTGTAGAATCTAAGTAATCTTTAAACACACAAAGAAGTATGAAGAAATCTAGAGAGAGAAAGAGAGTGGGAGGTTGCTTCTAGTAAGAGAAAGTGAAAGAGAAAATGTGTTACTATATGAAATAATGAAACAACCAACACCCTTTCCATCACATGGAAATGGTATAAATACTATGATATGGCCGGCCATGGGCTTTGTCCATGAGCTTTCCATGGGCTTTTCCTAAGCTAGTCTATCTAGTTTACAAATATTTCTTAATGAGCTATCTAACGATATATATGGAAGTGACCGATACTTTCGTATTCCTAACAGTAAATCCTAATTACCTCAAGAAATCTCAATCTGAAAACCATGTTTGTATAAGGTGTCATACGATAAAGATGATCTTGCAAACATCTTTGCACCAAATTGTGAGGAAACACTCATTCTTGAGCAAGAAAATAGATCAAAATTGCACAAAGAAACAATTAAAAAGTATGACTACACATATCAAAACAATCTTTACAAAATGTTTATATCGCAAACACGAGAATCTCTTGATCAGTTGCATTATGCCAATGAAGCTAGAAAGAAAATGTAAAGAAAATATTTTGTTAAATACAAGTCGAATACTGTTAAAAACATAGGTTTTCTACCTACTCAAGCTTCGTTAAGTAAGAGTAGACATGCTTTTAATGTTGTTCAACATAAAATTACAAATTTCAAAAAAATTATTGATTTGGATTGGGAAAAGCGAATGGATGACAGATGGCAACAACCAATTACTCAGGAGATTACCGTGCTTGTGAAAAATCTTTTAATTCCACTTGCGATCAAGACAAAAGCAATTGCTAACGAATTTGAAAGAGCTCTTAAACAAGAAATTTTTGAAGATTTAGAGTACGTTCAATCACTTGAAAAAGAGGTTGACGAACTTGAATTTGAAAAGGCATAATTTTCAATGAATATAATCTACTTTTGCAAGTATGTGTTTCAACAGACATAATGTGTTCTATTTTGCATTCTTTAGCTGATATTGATGAACAAACTTAAATGCAATGTTTGTACCTTGAGAAAATAAAAGAATGTGAATGTCTTGCGATTGAGCTTTCCAAACGAACTAAAACTGTTTGTAAACAAGATTATACTGAGCTTTTAAAATGTTTTTCAAAACTTGAACAACACTTGATTTCTTTTGAACTTGCTTTACAACAATGTCAGGAACAACTTAAAATGACAAAGTTTGGAAACGACAAGAATCTTATTCATTTCAAGATCAAAATGAACAATATTTCGTAATACAAGATTTGAAAGCTCAATTATAAGAAAAGAGCATTGCCATAAGTGAGTTAAAGAAACTCATTGAGAAAATGAAAGGAAAAAATATGGATACTAAGTTTGAAAAACCATTCGTTGTTAGACAACCAAATGCATTTAAATTTCAGAAAACATCAGTCTTGGGAAAACCGTCTCCTTTCTCAAAATCTCCATTTTCAAAATCTAGGTTTTCTTCCACGACTAATGTGAATCAGAAATGATCAAAACCAGTCACTCTACAGATTTTGCCTCAAAAAGAAAAACATGATGCTAGAAACACGAAAGTGATTAAACCAAGAATGTGTCGATTAGACACTAGGCCGACACAAACTAGAACACCTCAGTTGCCTCAGACTTTTAGGAATATTAATCCTCGCGTTTCTACCTCTACAGGAGTAACTCACAGAACTAGTGTTAGCAGGCCACAGCTTAGGATCACTCAAATGAAAGATAATGTCATGCAAAACAATAGTCAAGTAAAGATTAAGAAGAAGGAAGTAGAAGACCACCATAGGATTTCTAGTATTTCAAGTAAAAAAAGTCTGTAATTGTGTGTAATGACAGTTTAAAGTCCAGAACTTCGAATGTTAAAGTTGTTTGTGTAACTTGTGGCAATTATGTGTGTAATTTAGATCACGATTCGTGTGTTTCTAAGTTTATCAATGACGTGTATGCTAGAACTAAGAAGAATAATGTAGTGCCTATTAGTATTAGGAAACTCAAAATAAAAGCAAACCAATCTATTGTAACACCCCATAAGAAAATAGTTGCTTTAGAATCCACTATCCAGAAATCTAAGAGTTACTTTAGGATGCTTTATGAGAAAACAAGTAAGACATAGGCTTGGTTGATTGAGAAACAAAGTCCATTCGGATACAAATATATGCCTAAGACCAAAAAGAAATGGGTGTCTAAAATTAGGACAAACAATGTGTCAAAGAGTATTAGTCCCATTATAGATATTGCATCTAGGGAAACTAATGCCTCTACACCCACAACTGATTTAGGATCTAATGTGTCAAATGCTCCATCGTCCTCTAATTCTCTTTCAGATAGTTCAAATCATCCTATTCATTGTTAGACTCTAGATGTAGTAAGCACATGATGGGAAACCTCAAGTTGCTGTGTAATTTCGTTGAGAAATATCTGGGTACGGTACGGTTCAGGAATGATCAATTTGCATCGATTCTTGGTTACGGGGATTTGGTTCAAGGAAATATCATGATCAAGAGAGTTTATTATGTCAAAGGCCTTAATCACAATCTTTTCTCGGTTGGTGAATTATGTGATGCGGATTTGGAGGTTGCATTTCGGAAATCTACATGCTTTGTCAGAGATCTTCAAGGAAATGACTTACTTATGGGTAATTGTGGATATGATCTCTACACAATTTCTCTTCAAGAAACATCTTCACTAACTCCAATCTGCTTCATGGAAAAGGCGTCACCAACTCAAGCATGGTTATGGCATCGTAGACTCTCTCATCTTAACTGCGACACCATTAACCTGCTTTCCAAGAAGGATATTGTGAATGGCTTACCAAAGTTGAAATATGTCAAGGATCAACTGTGTTCATCTTGTGAATTGGGTAAAGCAAAACGAAGCTTATTTAAGATAAAAACTATTTCAAGTTCGAAAGGACGGTTAAATTTGCTTCATATGAACTTATGTGGTCCTATGCGGATTGAAAGCATCAATGGAAAGAAATACATTCTGGTGATTGTAGATGACTACTCACGATATACATGGACTCATTTTCTGAGATCCAAGGATGAGACACCAGAAGTACTTAAAGACTTTCTAAAGATGATTCAATGGAATCTTTAAGCTCAAGTGATAATTGTTCGCACCGACAAAGGCACAGAGTTCTTAAACAAGACACTTCATGCATACTTTAAAGAAGAGGTAATTGAACACCAAACATCTACTCCTCGAACACTTGAACAGAACGGTGTTGTCAAAATACGGAATCGTACTTTGGTAGAGGCTGCTCAAACGATGCTTTTGGCTTCTAAACTTCCTTTATTCTTTTGGGCTAAAGCCATAACAACCGTATATTACACCCATAATATATCTCTCATCATTCCTAGACATGATAAGACACCATATCACATCATCAATGACAGGAAACCAACACTCAAACACCTTCACATCTTTGGTTGAACTTGCTACATAACCAGAGATGGTGAAAATCTTGACAAAATGATAGAGAAAGGGGATCCGTGCATTTTGGTGGGATATTCAACTCAGTCAAAAGGATATCGAGTCTACAACAAGAGGACAAAACTGATAGTTGAATCCATTTATATCAACTTTGATGAACTCAAGGAAATGACAATGACGTCTATTGATAATAACACTTCAAGCCTCGCACCCCAACGACAAATGGCATCGGACTATGACAACTCTGGCCCTGCCCCCTAAATACAAAGACTTTTGTTCATAACAGTACATGACTCAGAACCCACGACCACGATAATGAACCTTCAAGTTTAAAGCTTGTTCCAAATGTTGTTCCTCCATCAGACAAGACATACACATCACTACAATAGTTGGATCTACTATTTAGTCCTATGTACCAAGAATACTTCACTATAGGAAACCAAAGTGTGTCAAAGTCTTTCGCTCTCTCTGATAATCTTCAACAACAAGACACACAACCTACATTGACTGTTCAACCTATAATAAAACCGATCACTCCACCAACCGATGTTAATGCTAAGGAAAACAACAAGGATCAAACAGAAGATGCACAATTTCAACCATATGAATTTTTCAATCCTTTCTGTACATCGGTACAAGAAGTTACTGAGTCTTCCACACGCAATATTGATAATTAAAACATGCATATGTTTTACCAAAGACACCGTTCTGAGTACAATTGGACTAAAGATCATCTGTTAGAACAAGTTCATGGATATCCATCCAAGCCAGTGCAAACAAGAAGACAATTGTCTACATATCCTAAAATGTGGATGTTCACGCTCATCGTGGGTATTGTTGAACCAAAGAACATTAAGGAAGCAATGGATGATCACGCATAGATCGAGGCAATGTAGGAAGAGCTTCATCAATTCGATAGACTCAAAGTCTGGGAACTAGTCGACAAACCCTTTGGAAAGAGTGTCATCAATCTAAAGTGGTTATGTAAGAACAAAAAAGATGAAGACAATACTGTAATTTGCAATAAGGCACGATTTGTAGCTAAGGGATATAAACAAGAAGAGGGTATTGATTTCGAAGAATCTTTTGCACTAGTCACTCGCTTGGAAGTAGTTCGGATTTTCGTCGCCTACATTACACACAAATATTTTCTAATTTACCAAATGGACATTAAAACTGATTTTCTTAATGGTCTACTGAAGGAGGAGGTTTATGTCAGTCAGCCAAGCGGGTTCGTTGATCCTGATCATCCAGAAAAAGTCTACCGTCTAAGGAAATCTCTATATGGATTAAAGCAAGCTCCTAAAGCCTGGTATGATGAACTCTCAACATTCCTGATGTCCAAAGGTTTCACTAAAGATACTATAGACCCTACTCTATTTACGATAAGATACGGGGAGGGTATTCTACTTGTGCAAATTTACGTTTATGACATAATTTTTAGGTTCATAAACCCAAAATTTTCTAAAAAGTTTAAAAAACTGATGCACAGTAGATTTGAGAAGTCCTTAATAGGAGAAATGAAATTCTTTTTAGGACTTTAGATCCACCAATCCCCAAGAGGTATCTTTATAAACCATGCCAGGTGTGCTTTAGAAATACTTAAAAAACATGGAATGGATAAATGTGACTGCATTGGTACACCAATGGCTACTAAACCAAAACTGGATGTAAACTTGAGTTGAACACCCGTTGACTAAACATGATATTGTATTATAATCGAATCACTCATGTATCTGACTTCCAGTAGACCAGACTTAGTGCAAGCAGTATGCTACTATGCACGTTATCAAGCAAGACCAACCGAAAAGCACCTAAAAGAGCTTAAAAGGATCTTTTGATACTTAAAGGGAACCATCAACACGGGGCTCTAGTATCCGAAGGATTCGGGTTTCAAACTAACCGCCTTTTCAGATGCTGATCATGTCGGATGCCTTGATACTAGCAAAAGCACTTCTGGAGGAATACAACTCTTAGGTAAAAAGCTAGTTAGTTGGATGTCAAAGAAGCAGGATTGCACTACAATGTCTATAACAAAAGCAGAGTGTGTGGCGTTATCCGCAAGTTGTGCTCAAGTAATGTGGATGAGGACACAACTTAAGGATTATGGCTTTGACTACAACAAAATACCGTTGTACTACGACTCTCAGTCAGCCATAGCAATCTCATGCAACCCCGTGCAACACTCCCGTACCAAGCACATCAATGTCCATTACTATTTCATCAAGGAACAGGTTGAGTGAGGTATAATTGAACTGTACTTTGTCAGAACTGAATACCAGTTAGATGACATGTTTACGAAAGCTCTTTCACAAGAAAGGTTTGAGTATCTTGTTAGACGACTCGGTATGAGATGTTTGACTCCAGCAGAACTTGGAGGTTCTGGCAAATGAATCTGCTTGATAATTATCATCAATCATCAACTTGTAAATATTTTTGAAAAATAAAAATATAAAACCTATAAAACCGAATACAAAAATTTCCACGGGTGTGTAAAATTTCAAAAATCAAATACAAAATCAGAAAATCAAAAATTTCCAAAAAGAATCCTCTCAACATGTCTCTTGGAATCGATAACATTTACGTACCAAGAAATGTCGATTAACATTGACACGGGTGTGTAAATGAAGTTCGAGCAAGAGTTAAAACGTTTTCAAAACATGTCATTTCTAATTTTCTTCAATGACTTGTAATCGCTCTCAGATTACAACTCGGTCTCCAATGACAAAAGAGAGTGTATGTTTCAGTGCGCTTATCCTCAACGTTAAAAGAAAAGTCTTCTAACATGTGGTTTTTCAAATATTGAATGCAATTTTCAAGAATTTCTCAATGAAAATTCAAAATCTTTCAAAATTGTGTGTTCAACACTCCATCCCTCACAAAGTTTTTAAAGACGATCATTTTAACAAGTGATATCATTTGTATAAATGAGTTAATTTTTGTGGGGGAGTTTTTCGAAAACCAAAATTTTATGTTCTTGGATATATTATTTCGAAGACAATTTTCATGTATCCAAAAATATATAAGTATGAATCTCAAAAAGATGTCTGAACACAATTTTTAAAGAATTTTTCGATGACAATTCAAAATATTTCAAAATTGTGTGCTCAACACCTAAAAGTGGTAAATGTGAAAAAATTTCAAGACCTATAAAGTGATAATTCACATGACGCACATTATGCACCAGGTATTCTCGAAATACTCTCGCGTTACTCTTCTCAGTTCGTCCACTGGTGAAAGGTCTGACATACTAGTACTAGTACAAAGTGTGTTATACAAGGCATCTTATCTGATCTGAGTTTCACACCCAAAATGTTTTGATGTTTTTGAACATATTATTTCTCAACTATTTTTATGTGTTCATAAACACATAGTTTTCAAGTATAATTTTTTCAAGTATTCTTCAATGACATTTCATAAACGTTCAAAAATTGTGTATTCAACACTATCTCCATCCCTAAACATTACATTGGTGTTATACATTGGTGTCACATGTATTGTTGAGGGGGAGCAAACAAGAAAAAAATGTTCTACATAATTCATGCTGAAACATTTCTCTTCCTTTGATTTTTTCACGATAAATTTCAATCACTTGGTATTTCAAAAACTAAGTGACTTAGTATTCAAAATAAGGCGAGAAATGTGATTAAAATGTGATCTTAGAAAATAATAAGTGATCTAAAGACTCAAAGTGCTTCTTACTTCTACCCACATGTGCGAAACACTTTCGATAATCGATGCACGTGTGTAGGGAGATTTTTCCAAAAGATGAAACTTTTAAAGTGTCAAACGTTTTGATATTTTATCAAACAAGTTGATTGATTTTCAAACAAGGTTTTATGGTTACGATAAAATACCTAACAATCTATTAATTCATGATGATTCTTAATTCATAAGGTGGTTAGGTTAGGTATTAGTCTTATGATCCAACCAGAACCGGAGGGATCTACCCAAGGACACACCATAGTTAGAAATAGCAGTCCTTATGTATGATTTGGAGAAGAATGGGAAAAGGGAATAATGTTGACTAAGGCATGAGCTAACACTAGAACAATCACAACAAGGTACTAGTAATGACATATTGGTAAGCATTGAAGGGGTTGAAGAAAGAAAAAGAAATGTAAGGATAAAAGGTCAAAAGAAAGAAGTCCTTCATACTACTTAAGGCAGAAACCGGGCCAATACATATGCTATCATTCTTCACAAAGATAAATTCAGGTATTGAAGAAAGACATCATGGGCACAGTGCACAACCCTTCCCATCCATTCAAGTTTCTCTCAACAAATACTTGTCTCATTTCTCACGGAGATCAACACGACTTCTATTGACTTTCTCACTCTGAGTTAATTGATATTGAAAATGTGGCAATCTGCTCCAGCCTCTGTCACTAAAATTAAGGCGCACAAATCGAGTCTAGATCCAAGAGATCAATCTATAAATCTCATTAGGACATATTTCATGATAAACACTTGTTGTTCAACATTGAGAACACAAGTGATAACTAAGAGTCCTATGCACTATCCTTGTCATTTTGCCAGAACATCAGAGTGATACTCTTTAGTATTCACAGTAACGATGGAAATCCTTCTAGTGTCAACATCAAACAGCACTACGGTAGGTGACTTACGAGATTCTATATGAATCAAACTTGTGATAATTGGATATCGATTTTGGTCTAGTAAATGAATTGACAACTCAATCAGTAAGTAACTAATTGATTCACTCTCTTCGTAATGTCTGCTTTGAGACGTTCCGGTAAAGAGAACAATCAAGCATGGTGAATCTAATGCATATGTGTTAGAGGATTTTACACTTTAAGTTGGAAACCTGTCAAGAAGGTTCTTCTAAATTGAACCTACCTGATCACAGGTTGGTCCTCATGGAACCAAAGGTTAACGCTATCGAAAATTGACGAATGACAAAGCCATATTCGTCCATATCTGTTGTTTATTACTAACCTAAACATGCAGGTTTAGACGACGGTGTAGCAACCTTATTCCAGCCGAGTTAGATTCATTACTACATGCTCATGCTCGATCGACAAATATAAGGGAGAATTTCATCTATGTCCTTGGAAAAGTTGGTAATTACGTCAATATCCTTATAAAAAATAAAATTACGTCAATATCCTTTACAAACTTGAAAAATACTCATAAATATCCAAGTAATTAATTTCATTATAATTAAATGACTTTAATAGTCAAACTACAATTCAGATGTTACTTCAATGAGGCTTGTCGACACCCGTGCGTTGCACCGGGCTTTGTCTGTAGACAAAATTCAATTGTTAAGCTACTTTCTTCATGTGAACAACAATGAATGTATATCTAACTATTTTAGGCAACACTATGAAAACATGAAGTATTATGAAACTGCAAACTATGAAAACATGTATATCTAACCGTTTTAGGCAACACTATGAAAACATGTATATCTAACCGTTTTAGTCAACAGTACACTATACATGGAAAGCACAAAATTTGGAATGACTATTCAATCGTGAATGTATATCAAATCCTAAGTATATGATTGATATCATATTATTATAATCTAACATTTTATCTACTCAAACAGTATGTTGCTTCATTAGCACAGAATCTCGTATATTGTCATGGAAAGTATGCATCTCAAAAATAAAACAAACACACACATATCTTAAGAAAGCAAAAAACACACTATACGCCATAGAGATATTGTATCACACTGACATTCAGATCATCGCTGAACCACCACCGTCCGGCATACCATTAGATATTTGTCAAATTCCTACTTCTTAGCAACCCAGTTGAATGACTACTTCCGTTTTGCTGATTGGACAACCATTGTTGGTACTGCGGCATGTCATTGTTCTGGAACATGTCCATACATTGCTCCATTCGATCTTAATACCTCGAAAGATCTGCCACACCCGATCCTTTAGGCTTTGATATGTAGCA
>BQNB010038386.1:9984-48788 GCA_026074375.1 Tanacetum coccineum | reverse complement strand
GCGCTTCGTATTAAGATAATAAGTGAACTCAACTACCTAGATCATTGAAAAATGAAACTGATGACGAATTTAGATTCTCACACATTTCATCAAACACATGGTGTTTAGAATAATGTGTTCCCAAGCGCTAGAGAAAGTCATATGAGACGGAGGTTAAAAAGTAGCAGAGTACCTTTTTAATCAAGGGGCTATAGCCATAGTCCACAGGAAGCTCTCGAGCCTTAATCAAGAACTTATGGCCGTACGGTATCAGTTGATGCTCCGCTTATAGTTCCGGATAGTGTTCTTGTACATTAGAAGTCTTTGTGATTCCGGCAACAACTATTATCTCATAAACTTGTGCCAAGCAATGTGAGTTCCTGCGCGCACACATAAAAAACAAACATCAGCAGAAAGACACATGGTTATATACTGATAAATGGAAAATAAACAACTGATTATTAAACGATTGAACTAAAAAAAGTAAAACAGATTAAAAGTCGTCTAAAATGTATTCCATATTGCATAAAATGACACCTATAATGCTTTCTTTGAATAGGCCAGCTTATCAGTGCAAAAAAACATGCCATGACACTATCTACCACTTGATTTAAAGTTTCTACACACCCTGCTCCATTTTGAGATAATATCATCTGCAGACATACACACAGAACACGTGTCAAGTAAAAACACATCTATATTCTATGTCACTATATATTCTATGAAAACACATCTATTTTATAGATCACTAAAGATTTCATAAAAACACATCTATTTTACATGTCACCGTAGATTTCATGTAAAACAAATATAGTTCATATATCACCGCATATTTTTTGAAAGAGCACATCATTTTTCAATGTCGCCGTAAATTTCATTAAAAAAACACATCTACTTTGTGCACTACAGGCATCAAAATTAAACAAAGCTGCAGAATAATCCATTGATGCACAACTTGACTTGCACAGACTTAGATAAAATTTGACAAACAAAAAGTTGATGTTAAGCATGAATAATCACAAAATAAAAAAACCCCCCACCAAAGTCGTTCAAGTGTTTGTTTCAGCTAGTCTAGTTTCACTAACGGGGTGTTTGTTTCAGCTTAGATGTGGGCTTACGACCTTATTTGAGTTCAGCCTATATAACATAAGCTCTAATTTTCTAGCTTATTTCGAGACTAAGTTTAAAGGGATTATGTTATATAAGCCGAAGTCAAATAAGCTCATAAGCCTACGTATAAGCCGAAACAAACACCGCCCAAGTAGTATATCAACAACATCGGCATAAGGCGACCAAGGAGGAAGCCAAAAGCAATACATATTAACATTTACATCTTTAATGTATACTAAAAAACAGGTGAATATCATACTAAAAACAAAAATCTAAAATATTGCCCATTCAACCCATGATCTTTTGACCCATTCCTAATATCGACCTATTCAACCCGCCTTCCCCACTAATTGTTTAATCATATACTCTCTGAAGCCTAGAAACCAAAGCACCTTGTTACAATAGCAGCATGCTTCTTATATGAAAACCGACTTTATATTCATATCATATAAGTAATATCAAATAAGCAGCTTGTTATATGAAAACTATTTTTTTGGTTATAAATAAGCAGATAAGTAGAAGCGGTTTGGATACCAAAACTGCTTTTATGTGAAGCTTATTTAGAAATGGCCTTAACCACTTGGCCTTTCAGAAGAGTGTTGCAGCAGAAGTATCCAAACACAGCCAAACACCTCGTAAAGCTGAAAACTTGCAGAAAAGTGTTACAGCGGCCATACCTTAGTTTGAGTGATGGCAGTTACTTTCGCCTCCTTTTCTTCTTCTTCCTTGATTGGCTCCACTTGGCTTTCCTCATTGCCAAAAAATAAGCACATAAGCATGTTAAATAGTTTAGCTTAAGCTAGCTTCACGCCTTTGAAACATTTTTTGAGGACAATCACATGAATAAGCAATCTTAAATACCCTCATAATGTAAGACAAAACTTACATTGTTCAACCAATTTGTAGGCAGCTATGCGTGTTCTCTTCTTCATCAGCTCGCGCGTCTACAAAAGCAATTCCAGTACATTACGTTTTTTAGGAGAAAAAATATACGATAATCGAGTCCACAATAGTTAAAGAAAATGATACCTGAGACCGCGCTCCAATTGCACTCATAGACACGTATGAGGGCATATACAATTGCTTATTTACTTATCGCTACTCTATTAGCACCTCCACTGACAAAAAAATCATACTTGCTGCGTTAGAGGATTCAACATAAGTTTTTAAAGTGTGACATGGTAAAACATTCTTAAAAAAGCAGAATACAATAATATATATAGCACCTTACTTTTTCACCTTCGCAGCTACCTGTCACTTTAGCCATATTCCCCTTGAATTCCTTATTTCCCTATTTCGCCTTCTTTTTAGGTACACCTTCATAAACGGACCAAGACCGGTGGCGGTGAACCGTGATGCTACAGCAGGGTCTGATGCTAGAATTAAAAAAAGAAGAAATTTAGTACCGTCAAAATGCATAGGCGACACCTAAATTAAGGGGTGTTTGGATGTACCAAAGGATAGTAACATGAAATCACTGTAATGATAATATATAGAAACTAAAAGGACAACCTCTTTATGAAAAGCATTCATCGTTACACACGACGTCTAAAATCCAGGTTTTGTTGCCAAAAAAATCCCGCTTCATCTTTTATCGTTCTCGCCACCTAGCATACAATAAGAGACTAAGAATTACAGAATCTTTTCAAATTATAATGCATGCTATTGAATTGAGTAAAAAAAATTAATCACGCAGTTAGTTTGAGCTCTATGTGGTCTATCGAATTATGCCCATCTGACATACTGAATACTATTTTGCAACCCAAATCAACCAATTCTAAGAGCTTATTTTACAAACACTGGCTCAGATTCTAACTGTTAGTCCGCAAACTATTATTGCTCATTTGCTTTTCGGAGCAAAAACATCTCGCTTGAACCATTTTGATGCAAATATATTTTCAGACCCATTTACTTATGAAAGGGGTATGTCGAGCTATGTTTCTTCTATTAAATGATTAAAAGTGAAGGTGCCTCCAGATGTTATGTACACCATTCAAAACATGTCTATCCCATGTGAGCATTAACCCGTAATATATAACCAACTTGATTCTCTTAATAAAAGCAATATATTATGAATTAAGTAATCACGTGGCAAAATGTATCATATTTGACAAAGACGTTGCTAGTCCTAGCAGCACAATCACTACATGTGGTAACACTATTCAATTTTTGACAACATTTAGGCATCTTATTACTTTCTATGTTCTAGCACGCATTATGGACAAACAAAAATATTTTCCAAAAAGTATCATTTGTTAATGCGATTGCATTATATTAGAAAATCAAATCTAAACACTATTCACCAACTGCTTATTATAAGCAAAGATAAACACCCTCTAGATACTTTTCTGAAAATTATTTTTTTTCGGTGTGCATTCTGTAACAAAATAAGCAAAACCCAAACATCATTCCCTAAAATGCTTACTTTTGTTTTTCATATATAAGTGGTTACTTATAAGCATAAAAAAATAACCAATCCCAAACACCCTCTAAAAACACAATCTTAACTCAAAAGTACTCGGTCAATTAATGAGTAATGCATATTCAAACAATTGAAAATGAAAAATAATTCAACAATATTCACATTTCTTGAAGAATATTTGTCGTTGTTGTAATTTATAGCCTGCAAAAAACCCGAAAGTTTATAAAAAATTTATAAAAAAACAAAATTAACAAAACCCCCAAATTAGTACAAAACCCTAATTTCAAATTTCAAAAAGGTTGACCAAAATTAACAAAACTAATAACAAAGAATTGAAATTCCACATAAATTAAACAGCAAACAATGATGAATTCACAACATGAAGCAATATTTTTATATACGTATAAGTTGTAATAATTGTAATAAGAGTGAAATTTTGTGTAAATAATTTGATACCTTTTGTGTGTTTCTGGATTTGTTTAACCAAGCAAGGTAGACTGATCCCCCATCTTCTTCCTAATTGTGTTGACTTGATCATCCCTCTAATTACCTTTTTGTCGTTGAATTTTTTGCTTTTGTTTGTGGTAGATGTGATGTATCATAAGCTATTTTGATCAATCTGGTGTTTTTCTTTGTTTTGTGGGCTACATGAATTGGTGTGTGATCGGTGGGAAGAAGTTCATTGCTCCTCACCAATCGCCAAAAAGCATAGATTAATTGGTTCACTGGAGTTGAGAGAGATGTGGAGGCGGTGGATTTGAGAGAACTGTGTGTTTAGATTCTTCATTGAGATATGAGGAAGAAATATTGGGGCGGTGGAAGAAGAGGGAGGGGAGACACATGTTGGAACAGAGAAACGGGGCAATATAAAAGGAATCGGGTCGGGCGGGTATTTAATGGGTGCATTATATAAGCCTACAAAAACCAGGAGCACTTGCATTAAATAGTCGTGTCGACCCGCCTGGTCCGACCCGACTCGGTTCATTTTTATTTTTATTTTTTTGGTATTTATGAAATAGCCCCTCGAGTATTTATGAAATACCTCTTCACACTACGTGTCAAATTACGAAAACTACCATCATTTTAATTTTTTTTATAAAATACCCCTTTCCCCATTAACGGCCGTTAAGTAACGACCGTTAGTTTAATTTTTTTTAGAATGCACCAAAATAGTGCTTGAAATCGATCGTTACTTAACGACCGTTAATTTATTATTTTTTTATTTACAAAAATATACCTCCTCTCACATCTAGCCGAAAACAACGGCCGATAAACATCCCGCAGCGGAGCGCGGGTAGACACGCTCGTTAAAACACATTTAATGTTGCCTCGGGGCAACGATCTTGGGGTTTAAATATCCTTATATTATAAAAGACTGAGTTTTTGAGTATTCAATGTGGTGTCTTCATGATGGAGGATTTATAATTCGATATTAAATTTTGCCTCTTCATTTGCCGTAACATTGAAGTTGCTTTCTGTTTTTCAGTTTTTAGACTTCCAGTTTGCCGTGTAAATGATCCAGCATTTACTATGTGTCTTTAAGGTGAGCCTCTTAATCTGCCCGATGATTAAATCTGCAATTGTTTTGGGTTTTTAGACATTCAATTTGCCCTAACATTAAAACTTAATAAGCTAACTTTATTGAATATTCATCCGTTTCATACTTTATAATAAGAAGTTCTTTAGAAGTTATAAAGAAATTAAGAAGTTCTCTTAGCTAACTTATATTTCACTTGAATCGTCGCCCTCTTCACATCACAACCACCGCCCATCATCAGTCATCACCACCACCTCACCGCCACCATCACCACCGTCAGATCTTCCCCGATCTATCAGACTCATCGGAAAACAATGAACACACGCACCACTGGGCACTTTTTGGTTTAATTATGTTTAAAGGTATGTTTTTTTG
Source organism: Tanacetum coccineum (assembly GCA_026074375.1). Classification (NCBI taxonomy): domain Eukaryota; kingdom Viridiplantae; phylum Streptophyta; class Magnoliopsida; order Asterales; family Asteraceae; genus Tanacetum; species Tanacetum coccineum. Next base: position 43,365 of record BQNB010038386.1, on the reverse strand, counting down.
GTTAATTTATTTTGTTTATATGTGATTGTTTAATTTGAGGTTTCTTTTTTGTTTGTGTTTGGTTAGCATCACCATCGCCGGGCCACAGCGACTGTCGGACCACCACCTATGCGAGACCACCACCACCACAGCTTCATCAACAGCACAACGGACCAATTTGTGTTTGTTTTGTTTATGTTTGTTTAAAGGTATGTTTTTCTTTAATTTTGTTCTGTTAACTTATTTTGCTACAAATTCTGTCGGCAGCCCCCTAATTATATTTTAGGTTGAGTTATTTTGGAGCTACTGCCACCGCCACTCACCACAGCCGACCACTCTCTTTCTCTTATTTCTTTCTCAATTTCATAAGGTATGTGATTTGGGATTTTTGTAAGATTAGGGGAGTAATGGCAGAAATCAGCGGAGGAATGGCAAGAACTAAACGACTTTTGAACTGATCCAAAACGGCTGAATATTGCAATGAAGAATGTTCAAAATAGGTCAAAAAAGAAAACCAAAGCAATCAAGAATCTAAGTCGTTTGCTCAAGGGCGCCATGAATTTGTAAGATTTTTTATGGTTTTTATGTTTTTTATACAGTAATATACAGTTTTTTATATTTTTGTTAGAAAAAACAAGCAGCTAGGTGGTCTTGGTGTTGCTTAGATGGTCTTGGTGATGGTTCCAGAATAGGCTTATAATCAAACATGGGTGCATAAGAAAATGAGTTATATGCATCCATGTTCATTAGTTGAACGTCAAATGAGTTGAATGGCCACTGAGAATTAAAACAAGCGTCCTCAATTCCGGACAATTCTGAAAAGCCTCTGAATTATGTAATCTCCATAAATAAGTTGGTGATTAAAAAAAAAACTTTTGATGCACCAAGTTGACTGCACGTTTGTGAGGGTTGCTGATTTTCATAACTGTTTACTAACCTTTTTATCGTTTGTTATCGTAGAGGTGCAGAGGATAGCAGCGACCGGGCACTTTGTGAGGAGCGCCTTTATCCAGTTTTGGCAGCCAGTCCACCATTTCACCTTCGGCAGTTTCATAAATGTGTTGTTGTTAGGAACTCAGACTGTATACAATTATAAAGGACAATGAGGTGCATTAGGATATTTAGCTAATATATCTTCAAATTAGTTATATCTCTGATGATGAGTTGACCCGGCTAATAGGTCCTTTTCTTGCAAAAATATGTGAAATGGTCTAAAGAGGAATTTTAGGCTACGAGTTATGAGAAATGCTAAAAACATTGCAGCCAGTTCGATGCCAACAGATTAGGGCCAGTTCAAGTAAGGAATATACTTTACATTTTATAGACTAATAAGAGTCGGAAACTTTGACGTGTTTTACCTAAAAATGGGTAAATAAAGAATATCTTCTATCTCTAACAAATCAAACGAGCAAAAATAGGTTAGCTTTGGGAAATGGCAAATAATATTGCGATCATCTGACCAGAACTCTTTATGCCATTTTACCTAAGGTTTTGTTACAAATTGAGTCGTTTGCGCAAAATGTTGGTTGCCCAAAACCAAATAATCCATAACCCGGTAATATAAGCTGAAACAAACACCCCTTAAGAATAGGTGGACGAATGAACGATTTTGGTGGTTTACCAATTCTAAACTTTGAATGTGGCTTGAGTTCTTAATGTAGAGAGACAAACTACATTTCCAAATCTAAATAAGCCCATAAGCCTGGAAACTAAGCTAATCCAAACACCCATTTAGTCTAAACACAAACTTTATATGAAACACTATATGATACCATAGCACTTTAGTTTCACTCGATTTACGAACTCAATTTTGCAGCCACTCTTTATTAACTAATGGTAATTCTTTACATTTGTTCACATTCCTTCTGAATAAATATTGTATTTCAAAATTTATTACCAGCACCCACTTTACATACTTACATCAACATGTAATTGCAGTTAACTGTTGTACCAAAGTTTACAAGTTATTCAGGAAGATGGCGACAACCAGCAACATCGTAAAAGCACGTGAAGATAAAGGTAGGATGGTCATCGCTGGACCAGAAGTCACTAATATTAAAATAATCGAAGCAACAATATACAGCAAATGGAATTCCAAGCACATCCACACTCGCCAGCCAACCAAGTATTGTTATATGCTAATTGACAAACAAGTGAGTAAACAATTACTATAAGACTTACTTTTGTACTCCTAAATCTAACTCTGTCTACGTATCAGTAGCAACCTAAGTACCTAGCTGTAGACTTAATTCTTTTACATAATGTCTTTAGATAAAAAGTATGTGCAGATGCACATAAGCTCTTTTGTATAACCGCTATAAGTAATATTAAACGACTTTAGTGTAAATCTACTGCCCATACACAATTCCTTTCATGATACCCTAAAAAAATAGACAAAGTAAGCAACAGATAAGTCCTCTTTCGAAAGTCAGTCAACGCATCTCTATTATTGGAGCTTTTGTACCGCTCTTTAGCTTATTTTGTCAATAACGTGTGGTTATCTATGTGTAGTGCAGGCTGCTTTTAAACTCAGTACTCACGTAATAAGTGCATACGCTATTCAAATTCTGCATGCTCAAGATTGAAAAGGTACCAACTCGATCCGTTTCATTCGGTTAGATTATAATTGTTACAAAAAATTTTGGGCAAGCTAAACCGAAGAGGTCAAGTATATATTTCGTATATGCATTCAATAGTTGTGAAATGCCTTGAATACATATTAGACAAAGCTTACTATTTAAGCTTTGTCCAATATGTATTCAATAGATGTGAAATGCCTTACTATCGTTGTGGCGTATTAAGTTCTGTAGAAAGGACTTATCATTATAGATCATATAGGATATAATAGGTATTTAGCCATATAGGTTGTGAGTTTGATTATAGTGGTGATTATATACAGGGTGGAGACAAGTCTTTAAACCAGTCGAAGAAAAAGTATGTTTTGGGAATGTTCTTGGTGCAAATTTAGGACAACGTCCCATCCGACAAGCAACGTTAAGTGTAGGATTTAACGGTGCTACATATCCTTCAAATCTAACATACATAAGCCCAGACCAACCATCCTATATTTTTGCCTCAGTCACAATGATGTTGATTTCTAAGAGGAGTAAATTAACATTTTTTAATATATAACTTTTCTTTGTTAGTTCCTTTAATCCGGATCGTCAAAAGCTTAGGCGGTGAGATGATACACATAAGGAGTTAACGGTGCTACATATCAAAGCCTAAAGGACCGGGTGTGGCAGATCTTTCGAGGTATTAAGATCGAATGGAGCAATGTATGGACATGTTCCAGAATAATGCATGCCGCAGTACCAACAATGGTTGTCCAATCAATGAAACGGAAGTGGTCGTTTAACTGGGTTGCTAAGAAGTAGGAATTTGATAAATATCTAATGGTATGCCGGACGGTGGTGGTTAGCGGATGATCTGAATGTCAGTGTGATACGATATCTCTATGGCGTATAGTGTGTTTTTCGCTTTCTTAAGATATGTGTGTGTTTGTATTATTTGAGATGCATACTTTCCATGACAATATACGAGAGTCTGTGCTAATGAAGCAACATACTATTTGAGTAGGTAAAATGTTAGATTATAATAATATGATATCAATCATATACTTAGGATTTGATATACATTCACGATTGAACAGTCTTTCCAAATTTTGTGCTTTCCATGTATAGTGTATTGTTGACTAAAACGGTTAGATATACATGTTTTCATAGTGTTGCCTAAAACGGTTAGATATACATGTTTTCATAGTTTGCAGTTTCATAATACTTCATGTTTTCATAGTGTTGCCTAAAACGGTTAGATATACATTCACTGTTGTTCACATGAAGAAAGTAGCTTAACAATTGAATTTTGTCTACAGATTAAGCCCGGTGCAACGCACGGATGTCGACAAGCCTCGTAAATATAAAAGGAATCGGGTCGGGCGGGTATTTAATGGGTGCATTAAAACACATTTAATGTTGCCTCGGGGCAACGATCTTGGGGTTTAAATATATAGTATAATTAGCTATTTTCATTGCATCATGTATATTCAATATTTAATATTAGTTCTACATTTATACATTTAGTAAAAATAGTTTAGTATTCCTGGTTACATTTAATCAAGTGAGCCAAACTTATTTTTGTCTCTACTAACTCTCCACTAATTATATATCACATTATCACTACTTTTTAGTATTAAATATTTGGAAGGAAAACAATATTAAATATAATTATATATTAATTTAAGAAAAAAGTGAATATGAAGTTTTCTTACATCTAAGCTTTTATATGAAACCACTCTAAATCATTTAAAATTACATCACTTTGATAGTTTTTTTTTCCAAAATTTAAGTGGTGGAACTAATAAATTAGTAGTGAAACATTTTTTAACAGTGAATTTAGTCATAGAGTTGTTTAATCTAGAGTGAATCAGTTAGTTAACAGAAAATACTCAATATGATGTAAAAAACATATATTATAATGAACCCAATTTTAACGATGCTATGATGCAATCAAGGGAAAACATTTATATAATGAAAGGATATAATATAAATGAAGTTTTTTTGATTTTTTTTGTCAAACGACGTAGTTTAAAAAAGTTTCGCATTTAAGCTTAGATGTGAGACAACCTCATATTAATTTTCCTCTTAAAAACAATCGTTAAACTTTTGTATATTTAATTATTTAGTAAATCATGAAGTGGTTTCATTAAACTTATCAAAAAGGAGGTTTTACGATTTATGTATGTGTGACAATTTGTTAAAACCTCATAGGTTAGTTCTAGTAAGATAAATGTATACTATAGTTAAACCGAAACACCTATAAAAGAATGAATACACGTGGCAACACACAACTCGAATTATCCTTGTTATAAATATTTGTCCAACGTTTGCTATTCACCAAACAATAAACATAAAAAAAATTGCAAAAAATAACAGTAAATATAAAAAAAGAAGTAAAAATGGTCTCTGTGATTTACATACAACAAGGTTTTAAGCTCGCGCGTTGCCGCGGGATGTTTGTTAGGGTGAATTTGGTATGCATACGAAAGTATGTAGATTACTCTACGTGAATCTGGTGCGAGCCAAAAGTCTCAAACATAAATGATATGGTTACAAAATGCGAAACATCTGAAATTAAAAAACACTTTAGACCAATGTCTGTTGGTTTGGGCTGCTGTTGCATTGGGTGTGGTGAAACCGCGTGTGCCGAACCTGCTTCCGCTCCTTGGAGATTGGGTTCGGTTGGTAATGGTATTGCCGGTGCCGGTGTGTTTGTAGCAACAGATGCGGCGCCGCCTGCAGTGGTAGGAGCGGTTAGGGATACGTTGATATTTACTTTGTTTGATACAAAATGTGATGTATAGGTTTGTTACCTGTAATTAATGCTGATGTTGTGTCTGTTCCTGTGTGAAAGTAGGATACTTGCGTTAAGAGTTTTATATAGATTGCAACAACAGTTGATATTGCGTTAAGAAGAATGGATAGTTCGATAACCCGGAACTAAGACATATAAACACACCCATTTCAGCCCCCCCTTCGGCCCCTAAACGCACTTGTTCTAGCCCCCGTTTCAGCATCCAAAGACACCCACTTCAGCACCCAAACTCACCCGTTTCAGCCCTCATTTCAGCCCCCACTTCAGCCCCTAAACGCACCCGTTCTAGCCCTCGTTTCAGCATCCAAATACACCCATTTCTGCCCTCACTTCAGCACCTAAACCCACCCGTTTCAGCCTTCTTTTCAGTCCTCATGTCCGTTTCAGCGTCCAAACACATCCATTTCCGCCCTCACTTCAGCCCCTAAAAGCACCCATTTCAGCGCTCGTTTCCTTAATGTTGGTGATCTAATTATTTGCTGCGAAAAGCAACCAATATTTACTTCGTAGCTTAATAATTTATAGCTTTGACAAAATAGGGAAGAGTTTTGGGTTTATTTACCTGTCCTTCGGAGGAAGAAGGGAAGAGCTATGCGTTTTCTGCAAAAGTCTTCCCAGTAGCTGAAAATACCAACATAATAATTCGTCAATAATTCGTACAACCGATTCTTTTTCTTTAGCCATTCTTTCGTTGTCGGCACGCAGCTTCTCCTTCTTAAAATCTGCAAAAGAATGTCAGTTTGTAAGTGTTTGTGATCTTCCATACATAAATTCAATTCGTCAATAACTGTTGTGATTAGATACTATTTTCCCATTAACAATTATACGAAAGCATAGAATATTTATTAGCTTCGTCTGCAAGTGACACTCTATTAGCTCAGTATTTTGGTTTCAGAAAAAGTAATCAAGTTTGCATCAATTATTGATCCCCAAAGTTGATCATTCAAACTAAAAAGTCAAATTAAATTTTTCCCTCAATCTCATTTGACACATATAAACCGCTTGATCCGTCTCTTAAATTTCCTTGACTGTGAAGGGGTGTTTCGATAAGCTTCAGGGGAAGTAATCCCAAACAACCCTTATTCCAATAAGCAATCCCAAACAACCCCTATACCATAGTGTAGAGAAGTAAGACCACGGAAAACCCAGAGGGTACAATCAAGATACAAAAAAGAGAGCAGATTAGGAGATATCAATACAAAACATTCACCTGAAATCGTGAATAAGACTCTTCTTTCGGATACTCTACACGGATGACCCCAAAATTAGTAGCAGCAACACCACCACCAATGTGGTCGATTTCTTTAGGACCCATGCCTGATGACGAAAAAAAGTTAGACTAAATTATGCAATGATAAAACACTAATATGAAAATTATTACAATTTCATTTTTGCACAGGACTAACTTAAAGAAAGATGTTATAACCTCTGTCAGCTCTTCAAGCCACATATTCCACCTGTAATAATCACTACGCGTGGAAAAGTAGTACAAAAAAATTCATCTAAATCCGGGATCCAAGAATTTTAAAGATAATATTTATTAAGATTTTTACTTGCACGTGGATCTTGAGTTGGTGTTAGTTTCAGCAAAACATGTGCAATTGATGCCATGTCTAGTTTCTTTGCAAGAACGATATGTGCTAGCGTCCTGCCACAACAAATAAAGACATTACTGACTACACGTACCTAAATCCTGTCTGTATGCAATTCCATAACAACGGGATTCATACTACCACCTACAACGTTGTAAATTACAAAAGAAACTAAGAACACAAACAACAACCACCTTGCATCTAATGTCCTAAAAGAGATAGTACACAAAACAATTTAAGCACAGAAGCCTCACATAAGTGTTTCTTACCTTTTGTAAGCACATACACCAACTATAAAATCGCACGACGTAGCTGGTTTTCGAATTTGCACATCATGTCTGACAGTCGCCATCTAAAACAGAAAATACTTCCATGTTTACTATATTGTGTATCAACGAAAACTAACCTCTGCAAACAATTGACGTGTATAAACGAAAACTAACCTGAAATCCAAATATATTAACTGCATTGACCCGAGCACCTTTTTGAAGAAAAACATCTGCAACCGGAACGGCTCCACCAACAGCATTCCAAAGCAATGTTGTTTTCTCGGTAAGATCCACTACCTTCACATTTCAAAGATGGACTTGAAGTTTAGTCAACCAATCTACGATTATAATCAAAATCTAACTGACATTAGCTACAAAAGGATAAAGGGAAACAAATGAATTACAAACTCATTACTACACATTCAACCATTCCATTTTGAGCAAACATTTATTTGTAACTACATCTCAAACTAATAATTAAATGGTTTCATAGCTTTCAAATTTCATTGTCTAGTTCCAAATATGAATGGTTTACCTCAGATACTCTTCATTGTATGGCTGCTTCAAGACATCATATCACTCTTCTGATTTAATAGAAGACCTGTCTATATGCCTGATACGTTATTTCTGTAATACAAAACCAAACACATCATATTAGCAGAAATAAGATTAACAAAAAAACTAAAAGAGAACCATGAAAGTTACAAACATGATGAGCTTTGGGTCTTTCAGTATATCTTCATAAAAACCGCATAACCAAAAATCAATAAAATCTTACAAAAGACCTATAAAACCTAAACCATGTAAGAAAGAAATCATATTTTTTAAACAAAAAATTAAACAATATTGCTTATTTCTTCTGATTTGGTGCTTATTTTTAGGCCAAAAAGCATTCACAAACACGACCTTAAATATAAACAAATTTTAGCTTTATGTAAACAAAAGTACCTGACTAAAAAAACCCTACAATTGTATGTCCCGGTGACCAAGAGTATCCCATTTTTTTCTGTCCAATTCATTAATAACATTACCAGCAGGGGGTTACATGTTTATTACCCAAAATCAGATTTACTACATTAGCTTGTTATTGTTAGAATCATTATCCTGCTTAAAAGTGCTTATTTTCTGTTTGTAATTGCTTATTTGATATTCAATAATGATATTCTGTTTCTGTTTTTATAAAACCCACCTTAAATTAGCTTAGTATTGTTTAAAAAGTTTAAATCAAAGATTTAAGGTGTAGGATCCCGTTTAACACTTCACTTCATAGAATCAAACACGAATTAGAACTTGAAAGAAGAAAGAAAGAGTTGTTCTAGAGAGAGAGTTTAGAGAGAGAGAGAAAGAAAAGAGAAATGGAATTATATTTGAAAATGAACAACTTACTCTTTTCTAAATAGAAAAGAGTTTATATACCCCCATCGCGTTAAATAATGAGCGGGATATTTAACTAGGATCCGGGCCCGGGTTTTGCTTGGGATTAAACCCGAAACATATACAATATTAGATTAACTATCGAGCCTGATTCCCGATATTATACTATTACACATTAACTAATTAAATGATCGAGACACGTACACGTAATGAACGAACTTCCAGTTCGGCTTAATATTTTGAGGCTAACAATCTCCCCCGAAGTGAGTTCATTGATGACACTCCTTCATGAGATAAACGAGATTGCTTTTTTCATTAAGCTCATGTGGTCTTGGTCTTTTTCTTTGTTCTTTGTTGTAGTTTTGTTCCTTCATGCTTTGCGATCTAGACTTTGAGCATTTTGTCACTGTCTTTATCATCTTTTCCATCTTGCGATCTTATGTCTTTGACCAACATGCTCATACTTTTGCATTATCTTGAAAGCTTCAAATCAGAGTTAGCGGAAGTCTTTGTCTTTAAATCTTGAGCTTTCATGATAGTTTGTCTTTGTAGAATGAGCATGAATATGTGGTAATGAATCGACTTTGGTTGATTGGGATACTGTCACCACCGTTTTAACTTGCAGGTTTACGTTAGTGATAATCAAAAAAATTGATTTGAAAATCAATTGACAGATTACTTATAAAAGCGTTTTTGTAACACATCGGAATTTTTAAGCTTTTATCAAAATTCATCAACCGTTAATTCATTTACTGGACCAAATCGATATCCAGTTGTCACAAGTTTGATTCATATAGAATCTCGCAAGTCACCTACCAAGAGCTTGTTTGATGCTGACTCAAGCAGGATTTCCATCTTCATTGTGAATACTTATAGTATCACTCGGATGTTCTGGCAAATATCACAAGGATATTGCGTAGGACTCTTGTTAACAACTTGTAAACTTGATGATGTTCAACAAGTGTTTGAAATGGAATGTGTCCTAACGAGATTTTTATTGATCTCTTGGCTCTAGACTCGATTAGTGCATTTTGGTTTTAGTACTCGGAGGCTTGAGATGTCAATAGATAACGTGTGTATCTCCGTGACAAATGAGACAAGTTTCTGTTGAGAGAAACCCGAATGGCTGGGAAGGGTTGTGCATTGCATCACTGGGTCCATGATGTCATTTTCAATGTCAGCAATCAACTTGTGATTCTGACAGCATATGTATTGACCCAGTTTCTGCCTTAAGTTGTGTGGAGGGCTTCTTTCTTTAGACCCTTTATCCATACATTTCTTTTTCATTCTTCAACGCCTTCAATGCTTACCAAGACGTCATTACTAACACCTTGTTGTGATTGTTCCAGTGTTAGCTCAATCTTAGTCGGCATTATTCCCATATACATTCATCTCCAATCATACCTAAGGACTGCTATTTCTAACTTTGGATTATCCTTGGGTAGATCCTCCGGTTCTGGTTGGATCATAGGATTGATTCCTAACCTAACCACCTTATGACTTCAGAATCGTCGTGAAATTAAGATGTTGTTGGGTATAAGATCGAACCATAAAACCTTTTCTTACTTTTCAGCACATTGAGTCGAATAGATCATATTTTAATTACATTTTCTCCCCTTATTTTAAATAATAAACACTTAGTTTTTGAAATACCTTGTGATTAAAATATGTCTTGAAAAATCCGTGGGAGAAAATATGGTCAGCATGAATGGTTTGGAACATTTTGATAATGTTTTGAATACATAAGAATTGTCGTTGTTGATGTATCCAAAAACATTAAAACTTTGTTTTTCGAAAAACTCCCCCTCAAAAATAGGACCAATTGAGAAATTGTTGTCTTTTTGAAAACATTATGAGGGATGGAGTGTTGAACACACAATTTTGAAAGATTATGAATTGTCATCGAGAAATTCTTGAAAAATTATGTTCAACTTTTTGAAAAACCAGATGTTAGAGGACTTCTCTTCTAACGGTAAGGGTAAGCGCACTGAAACGTACACTATCCTTTTTCTTGAGCTAAAAACATTGAATGTCTTGTAAGAACAGCTCAAGACCGAGAAACGTTAATTTTCTCGTTGTGAGGATAAGTTATAAACCTTCCTTTATTTGAAGTCCGGGTTATGTACTGAGATTTGCACATAAGCCATTTAGAAAATTAGAAATGACATGTTTTGAAACTATTTGCAACTCTTGCTCGAAATTCTTTTACATACCCGTGTCAATGTTAATTAACATTTCTAAGCACGTAAATGTTATCGATTCCAAGAGACATGTCAAGAAGAATCTTTTTGGAAATTTTTTGATTTTCTTATTTTGTATTTATTTACCTGTTGTCCTCAGCATTGCTATATGATGGTGGAATAGTAATTCCAACTCTTGTCGTGATGAAGCTGTCTTGACTACTAGAGGAACAACTTTTGGAACAAGCTTTGAACTTGACGGTTCATTGCTGTGGTCGTGAATTCCGAGTTATGAACGGTTATGATCAGAAGTCATCGCCATGAAGACCGAGGCTTGATCTGCTGCGATCAAACGTCTTTTGAACATTGATGAATGGGGCCTGAAGTGTTAGTTTCAGCAGACACCATTTGACATTGACGACCGAGGCTTGTACTGCTGTGTTCAAACGTCATTTTGAAGATTTCATCTTTTGTGAAACCATTTTGGCACTGGTTTCTTAGATATCAGTAATTTCAACAACCACACTCTAAGATTTTCCTACTTTTCATTGTATAGTGCATCTGCATTTAGGTCAATTCGTTGTTGCTTTTGACCATTGAATGACGTACCTGCACTTAAACCTAGAGTTTGTTTGCATGCATGAATATGAGGGATATCTACTATTGAACCATGCACGGGTTCACTGTCAACCTTGCCCGTGCAAGAGTTGAGTAACTTTCCTGTGGGAATCCACCTAAGACAAACATTACTAAAGATTCTACCCGTTGGTTTCCACCTAAGACAAGATCTAGGATTCATTGTTTTCTCAGGGACAGTGGTAGTCTTTTTGTTTGAGAACCTATGTCCTGTGGGGATCTGTCTTTCTGGTTTCTTAGATGCACTTGACTTTTCTACGGGCATATATCTCTTTGTTGTCTTATGGGATTTTGCATCCTTATTCTGTGCAGAGGCACGAGGATTTAACCTTGAGAGGTATTCTAAGACGCATTCATCATGATTTGCACTGTAAAGGCACTTTTTGCATGTAGGACATTGCAATTCATTGAACTTCAAGAAAGGCTTTTGTTTCCTATGTTCTCCTAAGTGAACATCTTTGTTTGAAACCCGACTACTCATTGATGCTTGCCAATTCCTAGGTTTTGGTTTGCAACCATTAGCAGTGTTGGGTAATCTAGCAGGATCAATCATACTAGGTTTTCCATTCACTTCTTTGTCTTTCTGAAGTTGTGCACTTTTCTTAGCTTTCTCTAGGTAGTAGTTATGAACCATGTCATTTGAGCCTACTTTTTCCCTTGGTGACTGATGTGACACATGCTTTGGGCAATTCCTAGAGGGGCCAGGTGCAATCACATTGGTGTTTCGAACTGCTTGTTTTCTAATCTGAGGCAAATTCTGTTGAGTGACTTGTTTAAACAAACCATCCGACACATTAGTTTTATTAACCGACTGTTTCGTTTGAAAACTTCTCATTTCAGGAGAATTTGAAAAAGGAGTCGGTTTTCCTAAAACTGATGGTTTTGGAATTCGTTGAGCATTTGGTTGTCGAACAACAGATGGTTTATTAAACTGAGTTTCCACAGACTTTCCCTTGCAGTTCTCGATGAGTTTCTTTAACTCACTTATGGCTATGTTCTTGTCTTGCATTTGAGCTTTCAAATCTTGTATTTCATGATATTGTTCACGTTCTTTTCGAAATACATTAGATCCGTTTTCTTTGCAAACTGAGTTGTTTTTCATTTGTTCTTTACATTGTTGTAAAGCAAGTTCAAGAGAAATCGAGTGTTTTTCAAGTTTAGAAAAACTTTTTAACAAATTATTATGAACTTCTTTGTTAACAGATTCAGTTTGTTTCGAAAGCTTTTGTGCAAGACATTCACATTCTTTGACTTTATGAAGATACAAGCATTGTAATTCAGTATTAGCATTTAAATCAGACAGAGAATGCAAATATGAACATGTAACATCTTTAGACACACACTCTTCGAGAAGTAGATCATATATGTTTGAAAAATCAGCCTTTTCTGATTCAAGTTCGTCAAGCTCCTTTTCAAGGGAATTAACGTACTCCAAATCGTCATTCATTTCCTCATTTCCTTTTTTAGTTTCATGGAACAAAACAATGACTGACCAGTATAGTTTGCTCCTGAAAGATGCATTAACACGATTTTAGTCAAAACGTTCCCATACTCTTAGCAGTTGGTTTGGAAATGCACTACTATGTATGATTAGACCCAGTTAGTGACAATTATTCTAAAATGATTGAAGCTGTTTTGTCAATTCGTTATAAAGTAGTCTACTTTTACTAATGATTTAGACATGGGTAAGAGAAAGCCAACGTTTTTTACCAATGTTTACGTTTTGTCCCTAAACAAAAAACGTTTTTCTCCACATTGTCTTCCTAATATTCTTAGCGCGTTCCAAACTGATCAAGATAGGTTTTGGATGTGGGTTATGAAAGTTTCATAAATACTGTTTTGATTATGTGTAATCATTTGGTTTCACTTTGACGTTATCCAATTTTGATCTACACTCCTTTTCAAGAGTCACTGACTCTTCCCCTTTGGGCAAAATCTATTTGGCCCATGTGATCAGAATAATCAAATTGGGATCGCATACAAACATGGTTTTTCAGATTGAGCTAATCTTGAGGTACTTTGGATTAGCAAAGTTTGATCTTACCCTTATACGTTCCATTTTTGGGTGCTAACGCTGTGAATGGTCTGAATTTGACTGATTGTGTTTATAAAGAATTTCATTTAAAACTTATTTGTTTGTCGAGGGGGAGAGGGGTTGGTGGGTGGGGGGGGGGGGTCCCATTCTTCAATCATCGAGTCAATGTCTTTTTTTCCTTCTTAACCTTTAAATCTAAATAAACCTTAGTTTTCTCATTTGATTTGGACCTTACAAATTGTGACTTATACCAATAGACACTTTTTGTGACTAGCTCATCGTGTGTTCCTGATTGACACCTAAAGAATTTCATAGGTTTTAGTATTTATAAACCCTCTTTTATTGAGTCAATGTCTCTAACAGAGCTATAGTCCTAGAGTTTCATTTTAACTTTGTTTGAAGTATTTCAAATCACTCTTCGGTCATTAAGGTCCCGTGGACTTTCTCTGAAGGCTCAGTCTGTTGCGTCTAAAGTGCAATCAGATAACTATCCCGACTGCTAGTAGCCTCCCCTAGAGCCCTACTAGACTCATCAAGGTTAGTTTTGCACTCCTTAAGTTCTTGAGTTAATGATGCGTTTGCTTTCTTTAATTGCTTTAATACCGTTTTGTTTTCCTCCGTATCAAGAGTCAAATTAGCAATTAAATTAGCAAGCGCAGCATGCTCATTAACACATTCATCCGCATTTTGATCAACCTGATTATCATTAGTACATATATTTGATAAATCAGGAATGACATTGCTATCATCCTTCTCCAAAACATATGTGTCGTTAATGGATTCAGGTTGCTCAGAATGTCGTCTCACATTGGCAAACACATCATTTTCATCATGGTTTTGTACATGTTCCAATGGCTGACTAGTAGAACTAGATTCTTCAGGTGAGACCTCCTGAATCTTCGCCATGTAACTATAATGTGCTTCCAATTCTTGTTCATCAATCTCTTCATCCGTGTTTTCTAGCCAATCAACTTGCTCAGCTTGAAGTGGAACACCTTGTTTAGCTTATTTGCACATCATCATCTTCTCCTTGTGATACGCGTAGTCTTTAACCCGTTTTGGCTTCCTGCATTCCTTGGCATAGTGTCCAAATCCCTTGCAGTTAAAGCACTGTATCCCATTTTCTTGCACAACTGGACTGCCTACTATTTCCCTAGCCCCAGCAACCCTTTCCACCTACACCAACACCCAGCAACTGTCATCGTCCTTGAATTCCCAAATGCCCTGACTGAATTGTCGTTGTTAACGCTCTTGGTGTGGTATCGTCCAAGTCTTGTCTGAGTTTGAAGAAGTTCGAAGGTTGTTGTTGGTAGGTTTGTACAGCTTCTTGAAGTACTTAGCAAGGAGTGCCAAGTTCTTTTTCATATCCTTATCCCTCTGAGCTTGTTCTGGATCACTGTCTTCCTCAAAAACGGACTCAGATTGAGGAGTAACTGGTTTGGCGATCTCTTTGCCTTTGTGTCTGGTAGACGCACTTGGTCGTGTGGAAGAAGATGCATGTAATGATGGTGCAATTCGATCTATTGAGGTTTGGTGCCTATAGTAGTTATCTGATATATGGTTTGTGCACCGTAAGAAGTGCTAATGGATTTGTGCACTTCTGGCTAATCTCACAGAACGAATATCATTTAACTTCGTTGAAACTGCTTCATAAGCGTCGCAGCACGAGCGGGGGTTGTGATATGAGACTTTGTCGATATTATCTGTAGGTCGTCGTTGCTGATAATCAAGAGGGGCGTGCAGCGGTCTCTCTCGGGGTGCGGTGTCTGTTGGACTGCGGGAGGGGGGGGGGTCCGGATATTATAGTCGTGTGACTATAGATATGAAGTAGATCTTAAGAGCACCTGACATTCACTGTGCGCGAGATAGCGAGGTGTGTGATAACTAACCATTGGCGGATGATAGTAATATTTGAGATTGCGTATCTGCTTGTACAAACCGACTCATTCATCAGTTTATAAAACCGGGAGTAATAAGACTCCATGGATTCTCCATCTCGAGAAGTAAATTTCCCAAATTCCCAAAATAGATTGGTCTTTACATCTTGTACGTTCAACGATTCCCCTTGTTGTAGCCTTTCAATGGCGGTCCACATCTCCTTAGATGTGTTGCATGCATCAACAGTTGAGTAAATTTCATCCCCAATACCAGTCAAAATCAAGAAAATAGCTTCCTTTTCAGCTTGAAAGTAAAGTTTGTTCTCTGCTGTCATGTTGTGTATTGTCTCAGCTTCTTCATGTGCAGCTACTGGTAGAATGTTCTCTGCTGCTTCAACTGCTGCAATGAGTACGTTTGTAGGCATATATGGACCTTCAAAGATGCACTTCCTCAGATATTCACCATTCGATTTAGTGTCAAGGTATCGTAGAAAACGCGAATGCCACTGAGAATATCTTCCTGGTCCAAGCATCGGTGGACGATCTTTTGAACCAGCTGCCATGATATTGTTGTGCATTTGGCTATCTGTTGAGGATGTGTTAACTGGAGTAGACATGATGAATGAATAGTTATGAAATATGAAGTGTGAAAGATTTTGTTGGATCTTAAGTGGATATGATGTGATTGAAGTTGTGGTTGTATGCAATTCACGTTCACGGGATTTTACTCGTCTATGATCAAAACCGATAATGAATTAACGGGATTTTACAAGATCACTAGATAACCGTGAATGATTTGATTCGGAATCAGCGGCCAATGATTTAATTGTCTAAAAACAGATAATTTTCTGGCTAGGGTTAAAGCTGTTTGTTTAAATAGGCTCACCAAACTGAAACGGGCCTAAAAATACAGATGGGCCGTGAGCTAGAACAAAAACAAGTCTAACACAAATTCCAAAAAACTGAAAAATGTCAATAAATCATAGTAAACGAGTGTTTTGGGCCTCGAAAAATCCTTAACCAGCTAAAGGGTGGTTACAGCGTGATCCGTCTCGTTTTTCTCTTCGATTTGAGAGGTCACGGGCCTGAAACGGACTTACGGATCAAAAGTTATGGCTGTTTTACTGAAACCCTTTTCTTCACACAAAAAAAATTCTTAGTAAACCGCTGCCAATTAGTAACTCGCTGTTTGATAACTCGCCGTTTAGCAACTCGCCGTTTAGCAACTCGCCGTTTAGCAACTCGCCGTTAGCAACTCGCCGTTAGCAACTCGCCGTTTTTAGCAACTCGCCGTTTTTAGCAACTCGCCGTTTTTAGCAACTCGCTGTTTTGGTCAACAAACCGCCGTTGACTATTTCCTTAAATCGTGGATCTTGTCCCTTTTCTGTCAAACCGCCACGAAGAATGCAAGGGACGAATTTTGCAAATATTCACCCAATGAACTTTCTAGCCACGAATTGAGTTAGAAACATGTAATACTTTGTGAGTACATCAAGTTTAAGCACACCTTAACTCGTATTACCTTGTAAATCGTCCAATATTGAGCAACTCTCCACGAAGAACACTAAGCTTTAAAAGCTTATAATTCGAACTTTAAGCTTGTATTACACACGAAATTTGTAACAATCTAACCTTTTGATGTGTAGAACAAGTAGAGAGTAAGATTAACCAACAAATAAGCCAAAATCAAAAGTGAGCCGTGGGCCTTTTTTCTTCAAAAATAAGCCACGAAATTTGCTAATCAACCACAAGAATCAAACACAAATCCACCCTTGAAGCTCTGATGCCAATTGTAGGATCCCGTAACACTTCACTTCATATATTTAAACACGAAATTAGAACTAGAAATGAGAAAGAGAGGAGTTGTTCTAGAGAGAGAAAGAAGAGAGAGAGAGAGAGATGAGAGAATATGGAAAATAAAATTATTTAGAAAATGAACAACTTTCAACAACTAACTTTTCCAAGTAGAAAAGTTTCTTATATACCCCGACACTTAAAAGTGACGCGCAGGATATTTAACTAGGACCCGGGCTTGGGTTTTGCTTGGGATTAAACCCGAAACATATACAATATTAGATTAACTATCGAGCCCGATTCTCGATAATATCCTATTACAACGTTAACTAATTAGAGACCGAAGCTCCATCGTAGAGTGGCCGAGCTTCCTTGTTCGACTCAATAAAATTAAGGCTAACATCATCAAATACCCCTACACTTGGGATTTGCTTGTTCTCAAGCAAATAGGATTTTCTACCTAGATAATAGCAATTTTTGGGGCATTTAACCTGTTCTTTAAAAGTAGTTTATGACACAACCACCTAGACCTCGTAATTAAAAGCACAGAAAGAATATACTAGCACCTCACATAAGTGTTTGAGATTTTCTCTTTCTCTCGGGTATATAATAAATTATAACAACTATGGGAAACGGAAAATTAACACTCGTTACCTGTCATAGTATATAAATTATCATAGACTTGGTAAAGATCAAACCTCCACCGTTAGGCATAAGTATTATTCATTACTATCAAAGAGGTCTTTAAAAAGGATTGTGAGGTGTAGGTGTAAGATAACATAAACAAAAATGGAAACGGATGGGATACATCTGGGGTGGCTTTTTGGGTGAATTTAAGGTAAAAGGGTTAGCTAATTATTTATAAGAATACACGCTGGTTGGGTTGCTAAGCCAAAGAGTCAGACAAAGATATACAAACTCTACATAACTCTACATCAATCTCTTTTTTTTTCTTTTTTTTAATACATCATAACTTGGAGTTTATAAATGCAACCCTACACTTGAGTTTTAGAACTCATAATTACAATCTAACTAATGACCCGAATTGAGGTGGATCAACATAACATGGAGATCATTTGACAAACATATGAGGATATTGATTTAACTTTTCTTCCCCATTCTTCCATAAAAGATACTACCATGAATCCTAATCGTCTCAAAATTGTATTTACAAGGATAAGGACTTAGCAACCGTGTACTCAATAATTAACTTGGATTAAAACAATAATGTACTAAAAGTGAGTACATATAAGGTAGGCTAAGGCGATTTGGGTGTAACAATTGGTTCAAGGGTTAACAATGCTCTTCATTAATAGTCTGGATTAACCAAAAAATTACAAGAACCGTGAAAATGATAGGCTCGAAGGGTTGTACTAGGGGAGTCTTGCATTGAAAATGAGTGCGAAGCACGGGTGTGAGATACTTATATGATCGATGTGACCACCATAACAAATACAGGTTTAAAACATGGGTTAATCTTAGTGCCTCTTATCATTTAGCAAATCCTAATTCTCACTATGCGGTCTCAGGATGTATCACAAAAACAAGTTCAAGAATTTAATACACTACCGGTACACTAATATAATTTTATACTGATACCAATGCTCCAGAAAAAGCGACAAAGACCATACGTACACATCTGTAACCACAAAATAGACACATATGACTGCATTCGAACCTTAACTCAAACAAGCTAAAGGTATAAACTATCTTGGGTATCAAAAATGGATACCCAAATTCCTAAAGATCTAAAGGCGAACCTCATATTTTTTGGGTGGAATTTTGAGGGTTTTTTTGTGCTAGTCATATAAATTCCTATCCATGAGACGCTATTAATACTTGGTTTTCGTCGGTATGTGTCATAATTTTTTTTTAATTTTGGTTAAAATTGACAATAGCAATATTGGGGGCATTTAACCTACTATTTAAAAGCAGTTTACGACATAACCTTCTAGACCTTATAATCAAAAGCACGGAAAGCATATACTAGCACCTCACATAAGTGTTTGGATTATCTCTTTCACTCGGATGTATAATGAATTATAACAGTATTGGAAATGAAAAATTAACTCTCATTACCTGTCATAACATACAAATTACCATAGCTTGGTAAAGGATCAAACCTTCACCGCTAGGCACAAGTACTAGTCATTACTATCAAAGAGGTCTTTTAAAGGGTTGTGATGTGTAGGCATAAGATAACATTAATGGAAATGGGAACGGATGAGATATATTTAGAAATGACTTTTTGGTGAATTTGGGGTGAAAGGGTTAGCTAATTATTTATAAGAATACACGCTGATTGGGTTGCTAAGCCAAAGACTCAAACAAATATATACAAACTCTACACAACTCTACATCAATCTCTTTTCTTTTTCTTTTCTATTTTTCTCTTTTTTTGAACATAATACATCATAACTTGGGATTTTAAACACACCCCTACACTTGAGTTTTAGAACTCATAATGTACAAATCTAACAATGACACGAATTGAGTGGATAAACATAAAACTTGGATCTTGTTAGTGATCGAGATCAACTTTATCTGGACGGGCCGGAAAGCTAATAATAAGATTATAGTCATAATTAGGGAGGGTCAGAGCTTTTTCATTATTTTTCATCAGTTTTATTTATAAATTTATAAGGAATAAATTAGTACTATGTGTGCTTAACCCCTCTATTGTTGATTAGAGGGTGTTAAGTTTAGTTATAACACAATGGCAAACTATTTCTATTTACGCAAAATAGGCTTTGTGTCTTAACTTACCACTAAATTATGTTGTATTTTTCTTTAGGTTCAACAATATTTTTCATGTCTTACAATCTTACCCCATATATGGCGGGGCATATGGATCTATTTTAATGTTTCTCCTACAAGTTCAAAGAATAAGTAAATGAAGTTCAAACGTTCTTCCTTTGCTTAATGTTAGATTGTGTTGATTGGCGGATTATCGTTACTGTCTTATTAGATCTTTCCTTCACTTGTAGGAAATACAATGTAACTTGTATAAACTGAGTTGACTTCCCCCCAGTTCATACTGCATGTGTTCAAGCAGTTCATCCATTTCTTTTTGTTAAAGTTTCTGAATTAGCTTCCCCCAAACAAACAACCATTGTAAGCAAATATGAAACTTTGATATAGTTGACAAATCTTCTAACTATAACAGTTTAAGCACGCAGCAGAATTTGTAGAAGATAAAGTAAACCACACTCAGCAGCAAATCTGACTTTTTCATTGCGGTTAAGCAGCAAATCCGTTCAGGGGAACATGCAAGAAACCAGCAAGAACTTCTCACGTATGCACATACTTCACACACAACAACCCGTAGAGGTTGAAACTATAACATCAAAGTCACTTAAGTCCCGGATGTTATATACATCAAAATCAACTAAGTCCCGAATGCACACATCTCTTCCCCCTGATTGTTGCAATCTATCAAAATATTCAACCAAAAGAGAAGATAGTCTAAAGAGTATGAATGAGAATACCACAAGTACACCTTTCTTCCCCCTGATTACATTCGATGACCATTGAAAAAAAATCATAAACGGCGTACGCCCGAATATTTGAAAGAAAGACCATGTGTGAAGTATCATAAATCTGGTTAAGCACAAAAACAATCCCGTAAGAATCAATTGATTTGTTTCTCCTCTGACTTATTCAATTCCAACCTCGTATTCTGTCGGCTCTCTGTAATGACTATTGATGGAGAAAACTCAGTATAACAAACTTGATGCTGAAGTAGAATAACCCAACCTTGTGTCTTGTGTCTTGCACTATCCACGTGACTCCAAACTTATACTGAATACTACAACGTAATTCCTTAAAGTATGAGTAGACCGAAGTCTCTTGACAAATCCTCAAATAATTGAGACACTGAGCAACACAATGTAACTCCTTCAAGTGATAGCAAATGTGCGCACTGAGCACCAACTTTTGTGTTTGTAGTCATACATTGCTAGATCTAATAAATCTTCATCAACACTGGTGATTTAGCTCGAACAAGTTATCTTCAAAAGTCATCATCCAACCAACCTCGACTTTTAAGATAGGATAAGACCACGCACCCGTGAAATTCCACTTCAACTTTAAATGAGTGATAAAAAATTATCCCGTTTTCACTTCTCTGGTGGTTATATCCCAAAATTGCATTTTGAATCGGTTTATGTGAATCTTGGATACGGATTTCTTTTTAGCGATACATGTTTTTTGTGTTAGCTATAACAGGTCCGGACTTATCAAATAAAATCCTTAGTTCCCATTCCATAATTTCATTTTTGTATCATCATATATTTTTAAGCCTAACTTTTGAGATAATTAATGAAATAGATACAATCAATATTTATTATAACCAATGTAAGTTAATTCTCATTGGCCCATGATATGGAATTTAATTTTGGTTCAAAAGTTATTTCCACCACCCAATCCAAATTAGAATATATATGATTACCTTAACACTAAGTAGATCAATTTAACCCTAAAATAAAACACACGCAACCAAAACTTTATACCAGCCTTATCTCTTCCTCTCAACATTTACGCTCTCTTGTCTGCTTCTTTTCTTTTCAGTCATAATCAAGATACATCTTATTCTTTCTTATACAACAAAACCCATATCACTCAAAACATGACGCGATGAGCTGTTGTTCGAATCTGAAAACCCACAACGAAGTTTGTTAGAGTTTTTGCTTCAAGATCTTGTTAACAATCAAGGTCTCATGTAGGGTTTTGCTTTTGTTTTATTTTTGTGTCTTGAAACGAAACTGAAAGAAGGCACATAACAGATTTGTTATTGTGTTTTCTGGATTTTCGGACATAAAAGAGAAGTGTTTCCTTCTCACAGATCAATGATGAACATACTTTTCGTGTTTTTGAGCTATTAAAGTTCACTGCTTTCTTGTTTAATCACAAAAATAAAATAAGGTGAGATCAGATTTATTTCGTTTTGAGGCTTTGTGGTATGACTGAGATGAATTATAGTTGGAGTATGAGGATTTAGAATGGATTTGGAGTTATGAATATTGTGTGGTTTGAGTTTGTGGTTATGAGTTAAACACAACTGATTCAACTCGTTTTTTTTTTCCCCTCCTTTTATCTTTCTCCACTCCCTTCCTTTGGTTATATCTGAGTTGAATTGGTTTTTGCTGTTGGATAGTTATGTTTCATTGTTTAATTCATCAGTTGTTCTGTTCTGATTATTAACTTTCCTACGAAACCAAACCAAATTACATAAACCGTACCATCTTTCGATACGAAATAATCTCATACGAAACTCTTATGAAAAACTATTACGAAACTCAATTATGTAGTTACCGAAATCGATAACTTCACTAATAGCAAGTTACCAAATTCAACCTTTTGTAAAATCCTTAGATTCCTTACTTCGTAAATTGTTTTCAACTTTCAGTAACTATTTGTCAATTGTAATGTTTTTCATTGGAATCTTACGTTTCAGAAAATGCGTGATAAATTCATATCATCGATTCATGAAGGTAGAAAACACGCGTTTTCGTAGATATGAATATCGGTTGACCAATACATTTGACTGTTAAGCACGTGATAAACAATTACGAAAGTGAAATTTGAATAGATATTACATTTTTGGACTGTAGTGGACTATTTTTTGAATTTGGACTGATATGAATTGTATTTGACAGTAGTGAACTGATTTTGGACTGTTGTATAACCTTTTGACCATATTTTAATCCTTACGAAAGCTTACAAAACTTTTTGAAACCTTACGTAAACGTACGAAACTTTAATTTGATCAAATAAGCAACTTGAATAAGCCATAAACACATCATGAATCACCTTATGGCTCTGGTACCACTTGTAGGGAATCAAGATTCACTATCTCGGGAGGCCGGGGAAAGTCAAAGTATGAATAAACCATAATAGAGAGAGAGAGAGAGTATTTTTACTTTTTCAAAACTTTATTAAAATAAAAAATAAAAGGAAAATACAATGTGGAGCTTCACCCTCTAATGTTGATTAAAGGGTGTTATTTATAGTCCTCACACAAGGCAACTATTGCATAATTATGCAACTAGTCCTTGTGTTTTAACTTACAACTAAACTAATGTAATTTTCATAATGTCACCACATTTTTCATTTCTAACATATCTTATTGACCTCTAGTAGGGGTAATAAATTACTTCTTCCCTAATTCTTCATACGATCAATATTACCATGATTTCAATGTACAAATTTTATAATACAAGGATAAGACTTAGAAAAAGTGTACTCAAATAATTAACTTGGGTTAAAACAATAATGTACTAAAAGCGAGTACATACAAGGTAGGCTAAGGCGATTTGGGTGTAACAATTGGCTCAAGGGTTAACAATGATATTCATTAATAGTCCGGATTAACCAAAAAATTATGAAAACCATGAAAAGGATAGGCTCGACGGGGTGTACTAGGGGTATCCTACGCTAAAAATAAGTGCATGGCAAGGGTTTAAGATAGTTATATGATTGAGGTGACCATCATAACAATTACAAGTTTAAAACATGGGTTAATCCTAGTGCCTTTTATCATTTAGCAAATCCTAATTCTCACTACGCGATCTCGGGATGCATCACAAAAACAAGTTCTAGAATTTAATACACTACCGGTACACTCATATAATTTAATACCGATACCAATGCTCTAGAAAAGGTGACAAAGACCATACGTACATATCCGTAACGAAGGAATAGACCCATCATTCGAACCTTAACTCGAGAAAGCTAAAGGTATAAACTATCTTGGGTAACAAAAATAGATACCCGAATTCCTAAAGATCTAAATGCGAACCTCACATTTTTGAGGTGATATTCTGAGGGTTTTTTGTGCTAGTCATATAAATTCCTATCCATGAGACGCTATTAATACTCGGTTTTCATCGGTATGTGTCATAAAAAAATTTAAATTTTGGTTAAAATGACCTTTTACGCTATGTTCGACATATTATCCATCATTTTAAGGACAAAGCAAATGGCAATTGAAGGAATAGTTTCTAAGGCTTATTTCCCCTACACTTAAGTTGAACATTGTCCCCACTGTTCTTTAGAAGTACCCGCATGAACAAATAAAGGGAACAGAAAACAAGTAAAAGAAACTTGTACTCCCCTGCTTTGCTTAATAATGGAGAAAAAACATGCGATAACTGGTTAAATTGTCCTCCAAGAATCGTCTAATGAAACTTCTTAAGAATTGCCAAGCTTCTTCTCATCAAATATAACCTGTAAATCAAAGACAAAGAAAACCACACATGGCGTAAAATCAGCGGGATATGATATATACAACGAAACTTTTAGGGTTGACTGTATAAAAGCAGTAACGATAGGATGAAAGTGATGATATATTCAAGGTTTTTACAAGTTTATAAGAAAAATACAAATTTTAGAGATTGTGCAGAATTATTTTTCAAAAATAATAGAAAAAGTTCAAATTTTTACAAGTCTGGGGGTTTGACGCCATCAGGAAAAATCCCGACGCGGTCGCTTGACAATCCAGACGGCGTCGCGCTATTTCTGACGCTATCTCCACCTACTGCGAAAACTTCTCATTCGTTTTTCAGAAAAATTTCCCTGCACTCAATCTTATTAGTTGTTTCATGTAGAAAATACTGCATAAAACATGGAAATTAGTCATTACAATCATATGACTCGAAACTGACACGAATTAATCTAAACGATTTATTTTATATGTTTGAATCGGTTTTTATAAACTGAATAATTTCCCCTACACTTATTTTATTCAAAATACCTTTGATTGTTAATAAGACAAAGTTAAAAACAAAACAAAGCATGATTACAATATAATTCAAACATATAAGAATAAATGATAAAGAATTATAACACAAGACACTCCTAAATGCATGAAAAATAAATATTGGGTTGCCTCCCAAAAAGCGCTTTTCTTTATTTATAAGTCTTGTAGCTAGACTCGAAGTCACACGTCCTTACGTGACTTCTCCTTCATCTTCCACTTCTCTTTTTGCCTTCACGAACATTGGATGCTTATTTTTGAAAGTTTTGCTCCTCCATTGGATAAACTTCATCTCTTTTTCTTGGTGAACTTTTATCCTTTCCTCCCATTCTAAAACTAGCCTATTTACAGTCGTAGTAGGGGCTATAGGCTCAATATTATTTTTAATCCCCTTCTCGATCCTACAAAGAGGTTCAGGTATCCTATGGAAACTCATCTTACTTTTTCCCGATCTCAAAGTTATGGTCCCTTTATCAAACTTAATCATGGCTTTAGCGGTAGTCAAGAATGGTCTTCCCATGATGAATGGTCTCTTTTCGTCCTTTTTTATATCTAGGATCAAGAAGTCAACGGGGTACACATAACCAGCAACATCGACTAATACGTCCTCTGCTATTTCTAAAGGGTAGATATACGAATGGCTAGCTAAGGAAAGTCTAACGTCCATCATAACATGCCATTTGTTGGTTAGTTTCTCGTAGGTGGAGAGAGGCATGACGTTTACGTTGGATCCTTGGTCTACTAGGGCATTCATGTGTTTCAACCCTCCTATGTTACAGGGTATTTCAAAATTTCCTCCAATGTCCTCCTTCTTTGTTATCTTTTTCTTAAGGATTGCTTCATAAACGGGTCCTATAGGTAACAAATTATAGGTCTTCTATTTCATTTTTCCTACTCGGACTGCTGACATAGAGTCATTAAACCTATGATTTTCACAAGTTCTTCGATTAGTTTTTCATTGATTCTATGATTCAAGTAATACCCTACAGGCTGAGAGTTAGGTCCCTCTACTGATTCTTCTTCTTCCACTTGTATGGGTTCCTTCTCAGCACTTTTGATTGGTTTGTTTTTGGTCCCATTTTCAGCTTCGTTCTTCTTCTCGACTTCATTTAATTGCAACTATGTATTTGATCCGTTAGGTCTTTCAATGCTATCGCCGGACGTTTCGTTATCATCGACATTCATTTCTCCCTCTCTTTTGATAAGAGAAATGGAATTTACATTTTTGGTGATGGGATGTTTAGCATCTTCTCTAATTAATACTTTTTCAGGATCCCTGTTGGTTGTGAGTTCCTTAAGAAGCCCGAACATCTCTGCCAACCAGTCGTTGATCTCCTCTTGTTGTTTTAAAATGACATTCTCAAACCTCTTCATCCTTTCGGTGTGTGCTGCCATGTAGTCTCGTACTCAAGCCTTAAAAGTGGTTTCTAGCGCTTGAGGTTGCGGGTTTGGGCAGACACATTCACGAAAAGTGAAATAACTTTGCCTTGGTGGCTCATTAAGGTATTGCGGGTGAGGGTTTGAGTAAACTGCTTCAGCATATGCTTGAGGGATGTGTGTTGAGCTTGATCTAGGTGTCGGTCGTGACCCCTTCAGTAAGAAATTAATCTGGTCTTTGAGCTCAAGAAGTTTTTGGTCAAGTGTTTTTGAGGTGCCTTGAGACGTAGAAATAGTCTTGATCGGTTTGATGGAGTCTTTTAAGTCATTCCATCCCTCATGGTCGTAGAGGGCGAGGTTCTCAATGATTTCCCAAGATTTGTCGGCATTCTTATCACAAAGTTTGCCACCGCCGCGGTCAATTTCGCACTTAAGATGAAAAGAGATATGATCATAAAAAAATTGAATTTTAAGCCAACAATCGATGCCGTGATGAGAGAATTTTTGGAGTAAGTTCTTGAAACGAGTACATGCTTTAGAAAGAGACTCTCCTTGATGTTGTTGGAAAATAAGGATGTCATTTCAAAGTTTTACAGTCCTTCCCGGTGGAAAGAATTGGGTAAGGAAACGAGTAGTAAGATCCTCCCATGTGGAGATGGATCCTGCTAGAAGACGTTCAAGCCAATTGCTAGCTTGATCGTGAAGAGAAAATTGAAATAAACATAGACGAGTTCTTTCCCTATTGTCACCGTTAAGATCAAGTAAGTCCACTAGTTTTAGAAAATCCTTAAGGTGTTGGTTTGGATCCTCGGACCGAAGTTTGTGGAATAAGCATCCACTTTGCACCAACCAGATGGTGTCGGATCGAAGAGGCACCACATTGTTCCCTTTGGGGAGCTCAATGGTGTTCCTATAGCCCTTGTGGCTTAGTTTGGAGTAATATCCAAGAGTACGGATAGGATTTTCGTCTCCCATAGAGGTCAACAAAAATGGATTACGAAACAAATAACACAAAGAAAAGATAGACTACGAGAAAGCTAATATACCGAAAATAAAAATCTCACTTGATAGGAATCAAGCGAGTAGACCTAAGTTAAACAATGGTCAAAACCTAACAATTCCCCACGCAATGGCGCCAAAAACTTGATTTGCGGTTGTCGTAAAGACTTCTACACGAAGTTTTTTACAACTCCCTAGGTAGTGTACCTAATCGTTGCAGTGTAGTATAGCAAGTACTCGGGTGTTATCGTCTCTAGGGGAATATGTAGGAAGTTGTTGATCCCACTTGATAGATCTTTGCTTAGCTTGTAAGAAGCTTAGTTTATTGAATATATCCAAGACAACTATGGAAGAAACCTGATCTGAATATCAAAGACTAAGCAATCTAGTCATTGATACTAAGAAGAATTCATTATAAAATAGTTAATATCAAAAATCAATAACAAGATAGATAACCAAACATTCAGCCTCAATATAAAACGATTCTACTCTTAATAGTGATATGGTTTACAAAACCTTTGAAGCTACGAATATCAAAGATTGCAACTACTAACATTATGGGCCCTAGGACCCCCTTTTAATACACCAAGGAGTCCCTACAAGCCTTACAATAACTTCTAACTTATCAGATCTTTTCTATAAACAAACGTAGTCTCTTAAACAAATATGTTATACATATCTTCTTTACAAATAACTAATACTTATCGTCGTAAGTATTCTCGTTCTCCAATCAATCTTTGATCTCATCTCTGTCAGCATATTCCTTCCAGTATAAGTAATCACATCAGTCCAGTTGTAACGAGCCACAAGCAATATTAAATCTACTAGAGGTTTACTCTATGTAGTACTAACATGTTACAGTAAGTTAGTGGTTAGCACTAGTAGTACTAACTTTTATACTAGCAGTAGTAACTACTTAGTATATTTTCAGTCTTCATCTCTAAGCAGCCTTTACTTCTACTAGTAGCGGTAACTTTATACTAACAGTACTAATTATACTAACAGTAGTAACTAGCAGTAGTAACTTTTATACTACCAGTACTAACTACTTAGCATAATTTTCATTAGTATTACCAGCACCACTAAGTTATGCTTTACAGCACTAATATATACCTAAGCAGCAGTAACTCTAAGAATATCTTGAAGTCTTTTAAACCTAACAATCCTCCCCTAAACTTGATGTTCATCATCTGAATCTTCAAGTGTCATTAGAAGTCTTTACCATCACCAGGAAGGAAGCATTCAAACACTTCAATTACCCTTTTCTCACCGTACTGCTTTCTGTCATGAAGCTTTGAGTATTTGATAACACATCTCATTCCAACGTCAGACTTGAAAGCTTTTGTTCAGACATGTTTGTGATTGTTATTGTGTAAGGGATAATCTTTTCGAGCGCGCTAAGAATAAAGATATGATAGATTTTAAACCTCATAGAAGTGCCACCCACAGTTATCAAACAGCTTCCAAATAGTCACTTTGTATCCTTATAGATTTTCTCCACATACTTTGACTTTTTTATGTCAGGTTACAAACATTGACTTTCAATCACCCCATAACAACTCTTTTCAATATTCCCCCCTCCATCATCTGACCTGTTATAATCATGCTTTTCTTTGACCAACTTCCAGAGAGTTTCTAAGTCTTCTCTGTCAATACCCTAAAGCATCCTAACATTGATGAATAATCTTTTTGACCTATCCATCACTCTTATTCAAGTGAGCGAATCCACTTCTGTCATTCTTTAACAATCTACTATTACAACAATCATTGGAGGTTTTATGGCTAGAGGTATAGCAACAACTGTTATTTCATTCACTTACATCTTAAACTATCTCCAAATGCTTTTTCATTTCTTCCTCCTCTAGATCATCATCTTTTTTAGCTTCTACATGCTTATCTATCTTCTGCTTCTTTGACTTATCAGACTCAATTTATCCCCTTCTCTTTTAAAGCTTTCCTCCTGTTCCCTCTACAAACTACCTTTACACTACTCTGATTCATGTCACAAACAGAAGTATTTACTCTTTTTTTCCATCTCTTATCACACAAATTATGGATTCATCATACTTTGCTCTTCAACTGACTATGTTTGTATCCAGCCATATTTTTCAAATAGGAGACATTTAATTTTCTCTTTGAAGCTTTGTTAGGTGGCTTTCTTCTTATCGCCTTCAGCTCTAAGCTTGCAAAGTGCTGTCTTTCTTTGTCGATAGAGCTCTAACAAACAATCTGTTGATCTTCCCTCAGTGGTTATCCATCTCCTTGTCATCTGCTTGAGCTCTGAGCTAATTCATAGTCTTCCTCTATCATATGAAGTGTAAAAGTTGTGCCTTGGTTGGGGGGGGGTTTTATCCCATGATTTCAATCAAAGCTAGATGGCTTCTTGTTTTCCTTTTGCCTTGCAAGCCTCTCTTCCTCTATAAGTTCAGCTTGCAAATGAAGCTTCAAGATTCTAGAGGCCATTTCTTCATTAAGAGCAACTTGATCTTTTTCTTCAATAGGTCTTTCATTCAGCTCATCCATTATTGCTTTGGATGGGTTTTGAGATTTGTGCCCTTGGAAGATATAAGGGTGGTGGTGCGGTTCCTTTGTCTTTAGACCAAAGAAGTTGTGATGCTTGTAAAGGTGATGATGTTGTTTTGAATTCACTTGGCTCTTGAACTATAACCCCTCTAGCCTTGGGTCTTGTAGTTGTAGTTGTTGTAGCAGTAGATGTAACAGCTTTAGGTTTAGCTGCTTTGATTTCTATTAGAGTCTGAGCCAGAGTTAACTCATCAATAGTTATTGTTGGAGCATTGGTAGTAATAGCTTCAACATTAGCAGTAGTAAGTACTTCACCAGCAGTAGTAACTGGATCAGCCACACTAACTTCCTTTTTAGCAACTTCTTTTTCCTGCTCTTCCAACACACCTGTATCAAACATCAGGTTGTCATCATTCATCTCTTGAGTCTCATCCACCAAAGTCACTTCTGCATCAGCATCAAGATCCTCAATTTTCCTCCCCTGTTTGGATGCATCCTCCTGATCACCCAAACTGACATCAATTGAGGATTCTACCATGTTAGTTGAACCAATCTTCTTTAATCTCTTGAGCCCTGAAGTTCTTAACTTCCTTCTCTTTTCTAATTTCTTAACTCTCTTCTTTAAGCTAGCAATCTCCTTTGCTTGAGCAGTCTTGGCTTTCTCCAAATCAATGACTTTCTCTTATAGGCTAGTACATAAATTCATCAATTCAGAAAGTTGCATACTATCCTTACCGCTTTAAGGTGGATCATAGGAAGGGATAGATACAGGAGCCTCATCGCTAACAAGCTCTGTAGGACCACTGTCTTTCCTTTGTTTTCTCCTTGACTTCTTCCTTTTTGAGGTTTAAGATGATGATGGGTTAGAATAATGGGTGTGAATGGGAAGAAAAGGAGCAGCTGAATCTTCATTTCACGTTGCCCTATATTATTTATGAGGCTTGAATCTCATTGTGGGAATAGAGGTGTGACTCTTCTAGAAAAACCATTTCCTAATCTCTTTATATTAGAAAACACCTTCTTGGTGTAAGAAGGTGTAACATAAACCTCTTTATGTCTGGTCATCCCCTCAACTTGTTTGTCTAGGAAGACTTGCACAAACCTTGGGTACATGAGAAATTTAACCCTACCCTCCAAGTGCTTCACCATATTGTAAAAAATGTACATGGAAAAGTGGAATTTTTGGTTTGTGGCAAGACATATGATAGCAATGCCATAGTGCTACTAAAATTCATATCCAACTGTATCCTTAGCACTAAGCATTGCAGTATGGTAAGGATAAGAAATTTCCAATTGGATTGAAAATAAGCTTTATAGAAAGTAAGCTTTGAGTAAAATCTTTCATACCCACTTCTTTCCAGTTCTGCTAAAATTGTGCAGTGGGTAACAATTATATTCCCTCAGCATCGTCCCCAGCTTCAATCACTCCTTATACTAGTTCAGTGATGATTACCTTCTTCTTATCTACTAGGGCTTGTATTTTTTGTTCCCCATTAACGATCTTAGCCTTGGCAGATGCCTAGAACTATTCAATACATGTAGTATAAATGGTTGGATTAACCGTTAATGCATATTGGACATAACTTGCATTCAAGAAATCAATAATCTCCTCAAACTCATTACTTTCCTCGGGTTTCTCCAAAAACGCAACCAAATTGTGAGTTTTTGCAAACTTTGGGGTCAATATTGTAATGGGTTTTGATGATTAAAGATGAAATTGAGTTAGGGTTTATCATTAGAGAGTATATCAAGGTGTAAAATCAATCAAATGAGTGATTGAAACCCTTAATCAAAGTATTTTTGAAATCACCCCTCAACTAGTCATTAACTTGAACTGGCAGCATTAAGTTAAGCCTAACAGTATTAACTAACCTAACAGTAGGAAGTTATGCCTGGCAGCATTAACTTATGCCTAACAACAGTAAGTGAATGCCTAGCAACATAAATTAATACGAACAACAGTAAATTAAGCCTAACAACATTAACTTAAGCTTAGCAGCATTAAGTTTAAGCTGAGCAGCATTAACTTTAAGACACCAGTATTAACCCCAATTTCTTTCCAAAAAGCATTTCCATCATCAATTTTGATTCTCACAAGCTCTCTTTCTGTTTTTAATCTCACCATATCTCTCATTTCTTTTCCTCACCAATTCACTCTATCTGTTTTTATATCATACAACTCTCTTTCTATTTTTCAGCTCACTATATTTCTTATTTCTTTTCCTTACTAATTCACTCTATCTGTTTTTATATCAAGAATCCTTTCAGACAATATTGTATAAAGTTTCATCAATTCCTTTAGTTTCATGATGTCCTCCCCACTTCTACGTGTGTTAACTCTTGAGAGAGATGGATTATTAGACTGTTTAGATGCAGCCTCAAACCTAATTTGAGCTTTTGTACCCCCCAATATGGTATCTTGGCACCTGAGACCACTACCTGAATTAGTTCCCTAAGGAATAGACTCATTAAGTGTTGCCATGGATTGGGTCCTATTTTGGAGTCGGTGATAAATTGAATTTGGGTTTGAAACGAAAGAGTATTAATGAATATTGGGTGATCATATTCGCTTAAATAGGCAAAAAAAAACCTATAAGCGAAGTTATCCTTTTATAGACCAAAAATTCCCTCAACAGTTGTAACTATAACGAATTTCAATGGTAACCCAACAGTAATAACTTCGGCTCAGCAGCACTAACTTTTGCTTAGCAGTACTAACTTTTGCCTAGCAGAACCAAATCCTGCCTTGTAGCATTAACTTTACAACTATCATTTTTAACTCCATATTCATCACTAAAATTATCTTCAAACCTCATCAATCATAACTCTAACAAACACATCTTTAGAGATTAAGTAATCCAATGCTAGCAACCAAAAAGTTAAATCTGCTAACATCAAAATCCTCTGTGAGAAGATCTGTAATATTTTGGTTTGTGTGAATCTTGATCACCTGAATCAACTTCTTCTCATAAGAATCTCTGATGAAATGGTGCCTTATCTCTATGTGCTTGGTTTTTAAGTGAAACACTTGATTCTTCACAATACAAATGGTGCTTTCATTATCAAGGTAAATCTTGATGTTCATGAAATTAAACCCATAATCAAGCATTTAATTTTGGATCCATAACACCTGTCCATAACAATTAGCAACAACAACATACTCTGCTTCAGTGGTAGAGTTGGCAACAATAGTCTGCTTTTTTATATTGCCATGAAATCAACCTTTTGCCAAGAAATTAACAACCTCCAGTTGTAGATTTCCTGTCAAGGCTAGCTCTAGCATAATCACTATCAGAAAAAGCTTCCAAGTTAAATGGTGAATCTCTAGGATACCAAAGGCCTAATTTAGGCTGACCTTTTATGTATCTAAAGATCATCTTCACTGCATAAAGATGTGAAGTCTTTGGTGTAACTTGAAACCTTGCACAAGCACAAACAGCAAACATTATGTCATGCCTAAAAGCTGTTAAGTACATCAATGATCCAATCTGTAGGATCCCGATAACACTTCACTTCATACAATCGACCACGAAATCGGACTAGAAATGAGATAGAGAGAGTGAGTTGTTTAGAGAGAGAAATAGGAGAGAGAAATGGGAGAGAAAAGAGAAAAAGAT
>BQNB010038385.1:35036-48789 GCA_026074375.1 Tanacetum coccineum | reverse complement strand
GTATGGTGTTTATGGAATTTTATGGCTTAGGAAAAGGTTGGGAAGGTTTAGAACATCATAAGGGAAAAGGATTGTGTGTGAGATGAGAGAAGTAT
This sequence comes from Tanacetum coccineum, assembly GCA_026074375.1. Lineage (NCBI taxonomy): Eukaryota > Viridiplantae > Streptophyta > Magnoliopsida > Asterales > Asteraceae > Tanacetum > Tanacetum coccineum. Next base: position 48,694 of record BQNB010038385.1, on the reverse strand, counting down.
GTAAGAATGAGTTGATTAAATGTGTGAGAATTTTGGCTCTATTTATAGGCTGATTTTCGAGTAGAAGTACGGCACACAAAATAAATTGTGTGACACACATGGTGTGTTAATGTGCCAATATTTATTGACTTCATTTAACTTTTATAGCCAGATGGGAAGTGCGGCGCACAAAATACTTTGTGCGGCTTACTTAAGGAGTTAATGCATTATTTTAACCAGGCCTTTAATTCTTTTGACTTTGAGGAGAAGTGTGGCGCACAAAGGGTAAGTGCAGCGTACATTTGCACTTTTCAGCTTGAGACTTTATCTTTTCTTGTATCTTGATTTCCAAAGTGTATAGGTACTTGATCTTTGTTTTATTTGATCTCGGGATATCTTCAAGTGAACATGCAAGTATTTCATGCTATAAAGTATCGAAAGTTCATGAGAAATGATAAAATATGTATAAATAACGCCACCAAAAACATGTATAATTTAGGCGTTATCACCATCGTTGGTGTAACACTTTTGGTAAATATTGCAGGAAGATTCACCCTGTTTAAACCCGTGTCTCGCCCATGTTGCTTTTAAGATTGTTTAGACCTTAATTCTAGCTGGTGCAAATTTGTGTACTTTCCAAGCTTATGATAGAATACATGTTATGACTGTGCAATTGAGTGATCACCCCGAAATGAAACACTTAGACTAGTCATGAAAGTTGAGTGTTTTCGATCCCCTTTTCGTGAGGTGTTTAGCTTTGATGTTTTCTAGCATAAGTAGATTATGAATTCATTTCTCCGAGTTAAATTGGGGAAATCTTTTCATAAATCATTCTAATGGTTCTGCTTGAGGGCAAGTAGAAGTCAAGTAGGGAGATATTTGATAACATCAAATACTTAATACTTTTTAATATCAAATTCCCTATGAAAATGCTTATAATTATGTTATAAATGTTTGAAAACACTACTTAATTGTTTGTATTTAGTTTTCAGGAGCAATGCGAGCATCTGAACAAGAGACACGGGATTTGGATGTGGAATTCAAGCAAATGAAGGCATTCAAGGCGTTTACGGCATAACCTCCCCGCAAAAGTTACGTCGTACTCAAGATTAATAAAGAAATGACTCAACAACAGTTATTACAGCGTAACCTCACCATCACCTTTACGTCGTAAAATATAATTTGAAAAAAGATTGAGTATCCGAGTCATCATTACAGCGTAACCTTAGCAATACGGTTACGCCATAACATCAATTAAGCCTAGAGAATGGGAAACCACATCAGCATTGTTATGGCGTAATGTGTTCATATCTATTACGCCGTAACACCTTAGATACTTATAAATAGAGCCCTCACACGGCTCATTCAGTATCACTCACTTCACCACTTCACAACACAGTACCAAGAGGCGAACAAGGCCTCTAGAAGATGAAACATTCCACCAAGCAGTCCAAGGAAGGATCACTTTACTTATTTTAGCATTAATCATTCATAAACGCAATTTGTAAGAATTATGATTTATCAATCCAAGATCTCTTCATTTATTTCTTATCTTATTGTTGCTATGAGTAGCTAAGCACTCCTAGTACTGGCCTAGCCATGTAATTACTATTGTTATGATTGATGTTTCCTCTTTAATTATGGTTTTATTGGATATCCTTGTAGCCTTTCATTGATCCCTGGGTTTTGGTAGTGTAGAGGGTGGCTTAGATCTTGTTAGTCATGTTATTAGACTTATCGGTTGAACCTGGGATTAGCGGGGTACTAGGGTAGATTGGCACCTATCCCTCGTGTAGGAATAACCATATTACCGCCTCTGTCACATTAAATACTTAAAAAGCATAGGAACTCTTTCAGAGAGGGTTAATAATCTATATAGGTTATAGACTTAATCTTAAGGATAGTTGGGGATTAACCACTACAAACTTGGATACCCTGCCCGTGTGATCTTAGGGGAATTGGGATCGCAGAGTAAGTATAAGACATACCTCAAATGCCAATTTGGGTCTGCTGATATTAGAACCACTAATGAAACTTGTAATTGAACATTGCACAGGAAAACATAATCATAACAGTAGTAATGAAATGGTTAGGCTAGCAAACTTTTCTCCCTGATTACTTCTATAAATTTACTTTTCTGCATTTTCTTTTTTTAAGTTATTTTAAATCATCTCAAACCCATTTTCTAAATGTGACATAATCAAATTAGAACTAGTTAAAACTTAGCTCTTGGGACGACCTCGGATTTACCAACTACTGCACTACATACGACTGGGTTCTCTGCCCGTTAGTGCGTGTATCGGTAGACGAGTTTTATAAATTTAAAACTTGGCAATTAATTATTCAAAACAATTCTACGCATCAAGATACACTTCAAAAGGTGATTCAAAAACATACAGAAGAACTAATACAGAAGTATCCTCATCAAGTTAACTACAAGGAGATGAATGAAGAGTCTGTGCAAGAAAATATTATTAATCAGGTCAAGAATCAATTGCCAAAGTTTCTACCTAAGGCAGTTTCTGACTTTGCTACTCTGGTGATTAAAAGCACGATAAAGAATGAAGTTGAGAAGACTCCACTCCCTGTAGCTTAATCCTCCTCTCAAGCTCCATCTTCTCTCAAAGCAGCAGAGTCATTATCGGAATACGAACTAAAGACGATTCTCTTTTACAAGATGGACAAAAGCCGCTCTTATTTGACTCATGACAAGCACCAAGTCTTATTTGATGCGTTGTTGAATTCAATACTTCTTGATGATGCTGTTGCACGTGGTCAAGCAGATCCAGAGAATGTTTTAAGAAAAAGAGATCGTGATGACAAAGACCCTTCAGCTGGACCAAATCAGGGTAAGAAGACCAAGAGAAGTAGAACCAAAGAGTCTGAGCCATCAAAGAAATCATCTACCTCCAAAGAATCATCTAAAGGTAAATCTCCTGCAAAAACCTTTAAATCTGGCTAATGATGCTGATTGGTTTCGTGGTGTTAGGTATAGTATATATCTCTATAGTGCAAACTTTCACTAACCAAGATACCGTAAGTAATTAATCACTTAGGAAAGTAATTAATACACGGGTCGTAAATTCCTCGAAGAAGTCATGAATTGAGATTTGGTGATAATTCGGATTCGAGTTAAGAATGGTTAAAAGATTTTTGGCTTTTGAATTATACTACAAATTTAATAGCACAATTAAACTATAGAAACGATTAAAGTAACTAAAATCAATTAACTAGCACGAAAAATTCACAAATGTGAATTAAAAACGTGAGCTAAAACTACAATTTAAAATCTAAGGTACTACTTTTAACAAATTTTATACCTAAAAATCACAAATTTAAAAAGAAAATTTTAGGAAAAAGAATTAGAATTTTTTAACTATTTTTGAATTTTTTATGAATTTTTAAAGAAAAATGAATTACATAAATAAAAACTTTTTCTAAAATCATTTATCACATACAATTCTTCTTTTATTTTCCAAAAATACTAGATATCCTATTAATGATCTCATTTTCACAAAAGCAATTAAAATTTACCAATATTTTTCTATTTATGCCCGCAGACGTGTCTGTTGAGATATTGTAAGCAGAAAGTGTGACATTATAATCGATGTATCTCCCCTCAAATAGCTATAGAAATAGTACCTAGTAATATACAATAAGCACTCGTCTTCGAGTGGAGAGAAATAGTTACCGGAACCTATAACACATTCGCTCTCTCCTCTGTCATAGCTTACTCAGTATTGGCCCCTGACAGCATCAACCTCCTATGGACAAAAAGCCACTATTTTTTAACCTAATTATTCGCTTCTTATTTTATCAATTAAAAACTTAACACCTAATTTATAAAACTAATATACAAAGATATTAGAACTATTTTACTTTAACAAAAGAACTGGGTTAGGAAAAATGTAATAAAAGAAAGAAAAGGGTAGGCGGGTAAAATATCTAAATTTTACACTTCAATGTAAACGGGTAACCTTAAACTATTGAAATATTACAAAACAGACCCTACGATATTGCTTAATTTTGGCTTATTAAAAAGTGAAAATAAGCAAAAAACTTAAAACTACAAAGTTGTAAAGGAGCTTATACTCTACAACTTTAATGAAGGCACTTGGACATTTTAACAACAGGATAAGCTAGAAAATAAGCATTTTTGAAACTGTTACAGAAACTAGGCACTTACTAGCTTTTTCAAACTTTAGCTTATAAATTGCTTATTTCTAAATGAAAAATAAAACTAAAAGATGCTATGAAAAGCTTATGATGTGTACTAGGGATTTCTAACAAGAGTTAAGCTACAAATGAACAAAAGTAACAAGAAATTTGCTATCAAACAATGAAAGTTCAAGCTTAAAACTGAAATTAAGCTTTAACTAATAAGCTATCTAGCTTATTACTAATCCTTAGGAGCTGAATTTCTAGAATTAAGCTAACCAATGGACTATGAACAAGCCTAGATAAAAGGATTTTTGAAATTATGTCTAGAAATGAAAATTTTAAAGGAAATAAGCTAGAATTCTAAAGTGTTGCTAGACTACTTTTACAGGACTCTAAAAGCTATACTAGATCTTAAAATTGAAAACTAAATGATGACTTTTATTAAGCTAATAGGTACTATTTGGTCCTTATAATAACTCCTAATTCCTCTAAGTTATAAATGTCAAGATCTGGTTAATAAAAATTGAAAAGCAACAACTGATATTACTGTTGTTGCTGATGCAATGCCAAACATTATTATGCAGGCTAACTTTCCACTAAAAATCATGAACTTAAACCATTTCATGTTATCAAGTGTTTCATTATCCAAAGTGAAAATATAAAATGCCTCATAAGTCTTTTTAAATCTGAATGCCACTTTACTCATCAAACACTGCCCTGGTGCTTAGCTTATATCCTTTTAAGCTCTATATTTTTAAACTCTACAAATTCTAACTTTTGAATACCAAAAAAATGTTTTAAATCATTGTTAATATGACTATAACTAAAACTAGGTAAAAGGTTTAACAGGATTACTTTGACTTTAGAAGTCAAAATCACCTAGATCCAAACACTTCTTAAGTTTCTGTCCTTAATCCTAATATGTACTTAAAAATCTCTATTTTAAGTTTAAGATACATAAACCTTTTATCTAATCTCTGTTAAATCTAACCTAATTAAGCTATTTAGGCACTAAAGTAACTTAGCTTATTAAGAAGGAATAAGCTAGTTTCCTCAGCTTAGCACTTACACTTCTTTGACAGAATTAAAGTAAAATGAACTAAATGGAATTTTAAATACCACTAGCTCCTTAATATATTGCGAATCGATATTAACTAAAGGCCTAATTTGAAACAAGAATTAAGCACCATAGAAAATAAAGAAATAAGCTAAATGATAAGATCGACATGTTTTTAAGAATATGGAAACTGAGGTTATTGTAGTATCTCAGAAACCAAGCAACTCTCTTCTGAATGAGTGGCTTAAACAACGGATACCTTGTTGGCTCATCCTTTTGGGGGGGGGGGTAGTGCTCTATACCTGAGCTTTAAAAGATCAATAAGATAATATTAGTTTATTCTTCCAATAGCTTCCAACTTGATAATTAATGATACTCTAAGTGATCAGTTTTTTTGAGTTAATTGTTTTTTTTAAACAACAACTAGTAAGTTAATGACTTTCAACAAGTTTTTAACTGAATTTGAGCTTATGTACTACGTGTAGCTCAAAAGAGATTATGAGAGCTTATTAGAGTAAGAACAGCTTTGAATTTGAAAGAAAATCAATTCGGAAACTTAATTAAAAAAATGAATTCTTTATTTACTCGCAATATAGTAATGTACTTAGCTAATGGTTACAAAGTACCAAGGATTTAGAGCTGGAATTTGAATACCTCAATTTAGAAAATGCTTAAAATTACAGCAGAATTACTAAACTAAAAAATTATTTAAACTTGCTTACATAACTCCCTCAATGGGACACATCTTCTTGCACCTTTTTATAGAGAATGGATTAGAGATGAGTATGATGACTTCTTGCTGTGATGAGTTATGGCGTGTTCGAGCCTATTGGTGAGCTTCACGTGGACTTTAAGGGAATTTTTGTCATTGTTGTTGATTGAACATGTATGAGCTGAGTGGAGGGGGCGTTTTTTACGAAGGGTTATTAGATTAGTGAAATGGGGAGCGGGTAGGTGTTGGTGTCTGGAGGGGGTTGGTGAGTGAATTTTGGCGGGATAATTTGTGGGAGGCGGGTAGGGGTATGTTGCCGGGTGGGAGGGTTGATTCTTGGGATTTGATAATGTCAATTGGTGCAAAGGACCGGGGCAGGAGCAGTGGGGTGGGATTTCTTTCTTTAGGGGTTTTTGGTTATATGCCGGTGCCGCGGGTGGGGTGTTAGGCACTGGGTGACACGGGGTGTTTTCATAGGGGGAGGGGGATTTCGGGGAAGGAGGTTGGATTTTATGAATTTTGTGAGCGAGAGGGGTGTGGGGAGGTCGTTGGCGGCGAGGAAAGGGCTGGGGAGGGGAAGGGGGAGGAGGAGGGGGTGGGAGGGCGGGAAGCGAGAGTGGGTAGGGTGAGAGTGGTTCGCGGGTATCGTAATGGGCTGAGGGATTTACTAGCGTATTTATTTTCTTATTTTCCCTCTTTTTTTCTCTTTTTTTTTCTTTTCTTTTTTTTCTTATTATATTTCTTTTTTTCACTTTCCTTCTCCTTCTTCTTGTTCTTTAAAGACTTGTCATCATTGGTCCTTGGCTTATATTTGCTTTCTTTCCTTGTTGTATCGGGCTGATCCGGCTTTTGATTGTCTTTCCGTCTTCACTCTTTGTCTTGCCTTTTCCGTTTCTTTGTCGGTTTTAACTGATTTTGCTCACTTTTGTCCTTTTTATCCTTTCCTGCACAATAGACACAAAAGCACACATTTTTCTATCCTTTTGGTATTTTCTGGCTTTTATTTTGGTTTGACCCCCACAAAACACAAAACCCCAACAATACCAACACAACAAACACCACACAAAACCCACCTACCCTGTCACAATCCACAAAAATCCAATCCTACCAAAACCCTCTCTCACTACAATCCATCTCTCCAACAAACCCCAAACAGCCCTAATCTTTGAAACACACCCCCCCCCACCCCTCCCTCCTCAACCAAACCCCACTTACCCACCTACCTCCCACCACCCCCCCCCCACCAAACCACCAACACCCACCCCCCCCCCCCCCCCACCCCCAACCCCTACCAACCACACACAAACCACCACTACCCCCACATCCCCCACCCCCCACCCAAACACCCCCCACCCACCCCAACTCCCACCACCCACCCACCCAACCCCCACCACCCCCACCCACCACAACTCAACCCCCACCCTCCCCACACCCCCCCCACCAACCCCACACCCCCCCACCTCCCCCCCCAGAAACCCTCACCACCCTCCCCACCCCCCCCCACACACCCATCACCCCCACCCACCTCCCCCCCCCCCCAACCCCCCCCCCACCCCAAAACCCCCACCCCACCCCCAACCCCCTCCCCCCCCCACCCCACCCCCCTCCCCCACGCCCCCCAACCCCCCCCCCCCACACCACCCCCGCCAAACCCAACCAAACCCCGTTCACTCCAACCACACACACCACACCCAAACTCACCCACCCAACTAAAAAAAACCCCAGTCCAACCCCAACAACCCCAAACACAACCCCCCCCCCCCCCACCCCCTCCCCCCACTCCACACCATTACCCCACATGCCCCCCAACCACACCACCAACCCCACCCCCCCCCCAACCAACCACCCCAGCTAACCACATCCCCTCACCCCCCCCCACCCCACACACCCCCCCACAAACCCACCACCCACCCCCCCCCCCCCCCCCCCCCCCCCACCCCAACCACACACACCACCCCCCACCACCTCCCCCCCCACCCCCCCACCCCCCCCCACCAACCCACCACCACCCCCCACCCCCACACCCCACAACCAACCCCCACCACACCCCACCCCCAACCCCCCCACCCCCCCCAACCCACTCACACCCACCCCCCCACCCCCAAACAACACACCAACCAAACCCACCCCCCACCCCCCACATACCCACCCTAAAACAACCCAGAGCCCCCACACATAAACAATCTACCAACCCGCCCTCGACAAAAAGCAAGTCCAACCACAAACAACCCCAACCACCAAACAACCCCACCCACACCAAACCGTACTAAACCCTCGTGCAACAAACCCACAACCACCAACAAAAGCCCAAACACTCACAACACCAAACAACCCACCCAAACATACCCCCCCCCACCCCCCCACCACACACCACAACCCAACCCCCCCCCCCGGCCCAAACAAACCCCCCCCCACACCCCCCACAAACAACAACCCCCCCCAAACCCCCCAACCCCCACAACCCAACCCCCACCCCAAACACACCCACCCAACCCCAACAACCACCCCCCCACAAACACTCCCCCCCAAAACTCCCCCCCCAAACCCCACGAGCTCGTTCCAGCACTCACCACCCACCCACCAAACCAACCCCCCACCCCCCAACCCCCCCCCCCACACACCCCACACCACAACCCACCAACCCACCCCCACCTTCCTCCCAACCCCTCACACCCCACCCCATTTCACAAAAAATCCCGGGTAATTAATATATACAATTAAGCATTTATCACTGATCAATCGCCTGATGACTCAACTCAAACTAAGGATAAAGATCCAAAGAAATATTAGTTCAAACCACCTCCAAGGCCTCTTACTCCTGGTCAAGAATGGAACAAGCGTCAAGTTGTAGTTGATCAACCTGAACAGCCTTAGTTCAACAATATAGTATCTGCTGCAAAGGATCCTCTCACATTTGATGAACTGATGGCCACTCTAAATGATTTCTCCAAGTATGCCATAAATCGACTCAAGATAGACAATCTTACTCAAGCACACTTAGTAGGACCAGTCTACAAGCTATTGAAAGGCACATGCACAAGCAGCATTGAACTTGAGTACAATATGGAAGAGTACTTCAAAGCATTGACAGACAAACTTGATTGGAACAATCCAGAAGGAGATCGTTGCCCCTTTAACTTGACCAAGCCTCTTCCCTTGAAAGGTTGTCCAGGCCGTCTAACCGTTGCTGCTGAATACATCTTCAACAACGATTTGGATTTTCTGAAATCATCAGATCCTGAAAAAGAAGTACACTACGTCTATCACGAAGACCAAAGCAACTCGGTATGAGATTGTAGTAATTGAAGACATGGTCCCTACGCTCTGGAGTGCTACTAAAGTTGGGTATAACAAAAATGCAGAAAAAGGGATCAAGCACTAGGGTGAAAAGCGTCAGCTTTGGTATAGATCTCAGCTAAACAAATTCTCCAAGCACAAGGTCTACTCTACTCAGAATATTCTCAGTATGGTCAATGTGAATGTCAAGAAATTGCATGGTTATGGTCACTTGGAAGAGATTGTGGTGAGAAGAGTTGATCGTCAGCTATACAAGTTTAAAGAAGGTGACTTTGTTGATCTACACTTGAACGACGTTGAAGACATGCTTCTTCTTACTGTTCAACACAAGTTATTCCAGCTCGATGGAAGTGATATTTTTGACTTTATTGTCGCCCTTTGTATGTTCACAAGAAGTCTTATCATCAAAAGACGAGTCGAGGATCTTTAACTTGGTGTAGAGAGTTACCAAAAGAAACTTAATATCACCAAACCTCAGAAGACCTTTCCTGGAATCGAATTCAAATAACTCTACACTTGATTATTTGATCCACCAGGGGTAATCTATGAAGACTTGAATAAACAGAAAAGAGTGATGCGGGCTGATGAGTTGGACAAGTTCTCGAACGGGACACTCAAGACTGTTCGTGATGAACTTCACCATCGACTGCATGATTTTTGACTCGGATACAATGATGACATGCCAAGGAGAAATTGGACGGCTGTAGATAAAAGAAGGTTGGGTCTTATGGTGGACTTGATTGATAAGCAGATGTTTAAAAGGCGGATCATTCGGAATCTGGAAAGAATGGTTGGTGCTCGGGAAATCGAGATGGACTATAGACTGATGACACGTACTGAATGTCGTCAGGTCTAATCTCAAATCCTATCTTGTGAATAATGTGAATATGTAGTATAGACTTATAAAATAGGTAAGTTTACATAGTGTTGAGTACGAATTTTGAAAAAAATTTCAATAAATTCAAAATCTTTCAAACTAACGTACTCAACACTATATATAACACCCTCATAAATTGAGGGGAGCGTGAAAATGTTCTTAATAAGGCTTGTTAATATTCAGAATATTTTTCTCCCCAAAAAGTTTTCAAACATATTTGAATCAACTAATATCAAAAATATTAAGAAATTTGACATTTTTGATAAGGGGGAAAATGTGATTAAAATATATGGCTAATGTTGGGAATTAAACTCATTAGACTTAGTACTGCCAAGTCAAAGTGTTAGTACTACTTAAGTCATAACTGGCAGTATAAACCAGTTAGTACTGCTAGTACTAACTTAACACTGCTGAAGGGATTTATACTTCTGATAAAGATTAAAGATTGCATGAAGATAAAGACGTGTGGAGAGATGTAAAGACATGTTAAAATATATGTATTAGTTATCTTGTGTATATTCTATATATTTAGAAAGATATGCATATAAGCTTAATGTTTTAGAAGATTCATAGTTATCTTGTAAAGGACTCCTTGGTGTATAAAAGGAGATCCTAGGTTATGGTTTAGATACACATCAATCAGTCTTTCTTTGTAGCTTCAAGGTTGTAAACCCTAGTACTAGACAGAGTACTCGTATTATTCATCATAATAATATTGAAGCTTTTTGGTTATATTCATTGTTCATTCATTCTACTGCATCACAGTTTACTATTACATTGATATTCTTCTAAGTACTAAAGAGTAGATTCCGCATACTCTTAGTATCAACAAAGTTTCTAGCATAGTTGTCTTGAATCTATTCAATACAACTAACCCTTTTACAAGGTTTGCAAGATCTAGTTGGGATCAACAAGTGGTATCAGAGCCTTGTGTTCTGAAACTTTGATCTAGAAGTTATGGAATTTGAATCTGCACAGAGTAATACTACTACTAAGCTATCCATACTCAAACTAGGTGAGTATGAGATATAGGTGATAAGAATCAAGCAATACTTCCAGGTACAAGACTATGCTATATGGGAGGTCATAGAGAATGGTAACTCATAGGTATCTGTACCACAAACAAACTTAAGAAATGGTAACAAAGGTTGCTAAAGAGAAACTGTTGGAGATAACTTGAGCAGGTATATGAATCCTACTACTGCAGAGAAAGCAGGGCGGAGGATGAGATGAAAGCTAGAGGAATTTTGTTGGATGGCACTCCCTGATAAGGATCAACTGAAGTTCCATTCATATAAAGATGCAAAACTGCTCATGGAAGCCATTGAGAAGAGGTAATGAGGGGAAACAGGAATCCAAAGAAAGTTCAGAGAACTCTACTAAGATCAAAAATAAAAAATAAAAAATTTTTTTTTTTTTTTTTTTTTATGAGAACTTTTGCAGTATTTTTTACAGGATTCAAGTTTAGAGACAATGGATGAAACTTTTGATAGGTTGCAAAAACTTATCACTCAGTTGGAGATTCAAGGAGAAGTTATTACACAAGAGAACATGAACTTAAAATTGTTGAGAAGTCTTCCATCTATATGGAAGAATCATGCTTTGATCTGGAGGAACAAACAGGAAATAGAGACCATCAGTTTGGATGACTTATACAACAACTTAAAGATATATGAACTTGAAATCTCAGGATCATCAAGTACAAGTCAAAATCCACAAAATGTGGCTTTTGTGTCCTCCAACAGCACTAACAGCAATAGTAGCACAAATGAAGCAGATAACACTACTTATGGAGTTAGTGCTGCTCATACTCAAAGTAGTCCTACATCTGGAGACAACTTTAGTGATGTTGTGATCTGTGCTTTCCTAGATAGTCAACCTAGTTCTCCTCAACTTTCACAAGAAGATCTAGAACAAATTAATCCTGATGACCTAGAAGAAATGGATTTGCAATGGGAGATGGCCATGCTGGCAATTAGAGCTAGGAGATTCATCAAGAGGACAGGCAGGAAGCTGGATGTAAATGGTCAAAGAGTTGGATTTGATAGGTCTAGAGTGGAGTGCTACAATTATCATAAATATGGTCACTTTGCAAGAGAATGTAGAGCTCCAAGAAATCAGGAAAACAAAGGAAGAGAGATTAATAGAAGAACTGTGACAGTAGAAACTCCCACTGAAAATGCCTTGGTTGCTCAAGATGGAATTGGAGGGTATGATTGGAGCTACCAAGCTGAAGAAGAGCATCTTACAAACTATGCATTAATGGCACATACATCTTCAGGAAGTTCTTCCAGTTCAGATTCTGAGGTAGATTCTTGTTCCAAATCATGTGTAAAAGCTTATGCTACTCTTAAAGAACAATATGATAATTTGTCTTCAGATTACAAAAAGTCTCAATTTAATTTAGTATCTTATAAAGCAGGTTTAGAATCAGTAGAAGCTAGACTAGCTCATTATAAGAAAAATGAGGTTGTGTTTGAAGAGAGCATTAATGTTTTAAACCTTGAAGTTAAACTAAGAGATAATGCTTTAGTTGAAAACAAAAAGAAATTGGAAAAAGCAGAAAAAGAGAGAGATGAGTTAAAACTAACATTAGAGAAGTTTCAAAATTCATCTAAATCTTTGAACAATTTGCTGGAAAGTCAAGTATGTGACAAGTTTAAAACTAGACTAGGATATAATACAGTTTCTTCTACTGCAGCTTCTCCTGCAGTAGAAAGCTTTGTGAATTCATCTGAGATGTTAGAAAATCAGGAGTATAATAAGTCCAAATCTGATAAGGGATATCATGTAGTTCCCCCACCTTATACAGGGAACTTCATTCCCTTCAAACCTAATCTAACGTTTATGGATGAAATAGTTGAAAGTGAAAATATAGATATTACTACTATTGTTACACCTAGTAATGTTAAGAAAGTTGAGTCAAATCATGAGTCAGCTGATGTAAAAAATATTTGTGATGCAGTAGAACCTAAAACTGTTAGGAAGAATAGCTTTAGAACTCTAGTCATTAAGGATTGGAATTTTGATGATGATAGTGAGGTAGAATTTATACCTAATGTTGAAGAGAAAACTGTTAGACCTAGCACTGAAAAGATAAAATTTGTTAAGTATGCTACAGAAACAGTAGAGAAAATAGAAACACCTAAACAAAACAAACACTATCCTAGAGGGAACCAGAGAAACTGGAACAATCTTATGTCCCAAAAACTAGGAAGTGACTTTAAAATGATTAATAAAGCTTGTTTTGTTTGTGGTAGTTTTAAGCATCTTCATTATTTGATGCACTACTCAAGTAGGGTGAATCACAAGAACTTTGCTAATAAAATGACTCACCTTCACCCTAATAGAAAATTTGTTCCACAAGCAATACTAACCAGGTCTGGCAAAATTAATACTGCTGGTGCAAGTGTTAATACTGTTGTCAGACCAGTTAATACTGCTAGCTCAAAAACAACAATGAATTATTCTAGACTATTATTAAATGCTTACAAAAGGGATATTCACAAGTCACAAAGCCATTTAACAAGTATTCAGCAAACAAAAATAGTATTTTCAATAAAAAGGTTAATACT
>BQNB010038385.1:0-20961 GCA_026074375.1 Tanacetum coccineum | reverse complement strand
TCTCAAACCACCACTTAACTTCTCTCGATTTCGTGCAACAATAAAACCAAAAAGAGTGACCCCTTTAGTCATCATTAGCTCAAGTAATCCGTGAACCAAACAAAGAGGAAGAAAAAAGGCTTCAAGATCCTTAGTGGTCTCGGGTAGGTGTTGTGATTTCGTTTTTGTATGTCAATTGGAACAAAAAAAGATTATGACATAATTGTTAGTAATCTTTCTTTAATTTCATATATTAAAGAGGGCTTAAACCCTTATAGATCGATGATGATTTGATATTTCGTGTGATTGGTCTTGTAAAAGATCTTGAATATTGATTACACACGAACACTAACAATCTGAGATCTTTTCTTTTAATTTCTATTCGAGTCAAGTTAGTGGAGATGGATGTGGTTGATGTCATTGATGATGGTTTGATGTTGACCTATGACTCTATTAAGTTTGACCCGGGTTAACTCGGTAATTACCAAGTTGACTCGGTTTGGTTTAGATCGGTTCATGCTGAGTTGTGTCTTGTTCGGTCCACATAGTGTGAGACTCGTTCGGTTCATGCTGTTTAAGACTCGTTCGGTCCACAAAGTGTGAAACTCGTTCGGTTCTTATTGTTATAACTCGTTCGGTCCTTTAAGGGTGGTCACTCGTTCAGTTCTCATAGTCTTAACTTGTTCGGTGCACAAGATTTTACACTTGTTCGGTTCTCAGTGGACATAACTCGTTCGGTTGACCAAGGACATGACTCGTTCGGTCCCTTCACAAATTAACTCGATCGGTTTGACAAGAAAATTACTAGATCGGTTCCAGCTGGGTTGATACTCGTTCAGTTCACACAGGACTAAACTAGTTCAGTTCACATGTATAATCACTCGTTCGGTCCTCCTCAAAATAACTTGTTCGGTCCCTCTTGGTTTCGACTCGTTCGGTTCTTCTTGGCTTGGACTGGTTTGGTTCTTGAGTTTTGAACTAGATCGGTTCCTCTTGTGCTGAGACTCATTCGGTTGTAACAAAAGACTTAGCTTGTTTGGTTTCTTCACAAATGTACTCGTTCGGTTCTCCTTGTATGTTTTGTAGCTTTACCCAAAAACATAACAACAAGAAAACTTTAATAATAAGCTCTTAACCAGAAAAAATAAGCCACAAAAACTTTGAATTATGCTCAAATAAGCTGTGACAACCGGCTCATAAACCAACTCGAAATAAGCTATAAGAAAATGAGCACCATATCTGCCCTTTTTGAGACTTTAGGAAAACAAAGAAGGACAAAAAATATTCATAAAAGATGTAGTGGAATCTGTTGTGAAAAAAGAAAAAAAAAACGTGGCTATATTTTTAAAATAAGCACACAAAATAAGTTGAATATAAGCAAACAGATACCGACACAACAATAACAAATTTGAAAGTGTGACAAGACCAAACGGACCATAAAGATAAACCCGACCTAAGAGTATGTTGCCATGGCTCTGATACCAATTGAAAGATTCACGGAAACTATGATCCGGTGGTCTTGGTGAGTCAAACCACATGATAGCCATTTTAGTGAGAGAGAGTAGTAAGATGGAAGACATACACCGTTGTGATCGTGTCGTCGTTTCGATCATCGTGGTGTATTTACTTGCTACCGACGATAACCGATCGAGTTCAAAAAGAAAGATTACAATCGTTGCCTTTTATGAATTTGAAACGGAAAGTGTAATAAATAAGTTGGAACTCTGTTTTTCATATTTGTTATAATTCAAATTTTCCAACTTTGGCCCCTCAACTTCATAACACTTTTCATTTTTTACATTTAAATTTTTTAAAAAGTTTACTATTAGTCCTTATTTTAAGAAGTTTTTCAATTTTAACCTTTATTTTTCACAAAGTTTTACTTTTAGCCTTAGATAATCAATAGTTTACTATTAACCCCTTAGCTTTTAAAACACTTTCACGTTTACCCTTTAATTCTCTATACATTTTTTTAACTAGCCTTTAGACTTTAAGACATTTTCAAATTTAACTTGTTAAATTTTTTTTACTTTTAGTCTTTTATGTTTCCTATTTTTTTTGTTAGTTAGTCAATTTTTATTTATTTTTTTAAAAATAGTTTGTCACCATAGTCTTAATATAAAGTTTTTTTATATAATCATTAATTAAGCTCAAGTACGTTAACGTTAACAACGATTTCACCAACAATTAATCATTGTTTTACGGTTTCTTCTTGATTTTGTAAAATCCCGCGAAAGATTTAATTCTTTTCTCGGTTTAAATCATAGATTTGTAAATTCCCGTGAACGTTAATTGTTTTCAAACCACCAACAACAATCACTTTATCTCTTTAAGATTTTTAATTTTATTTTCACACATTCGTATTTTATTGGAATCTTTAAATTCTAATTCTCTAACGAGAGAGAGAGCGCATCGGCTGCAACACAAATGCAAGACAAAGTAAAGGAAAAATGCATGGAGTGCACTCGCGCGGCGATACTTACTCCATTCACATCTTAAGGTTTTTCAATCAAGGTAGGATTTCGGAACGGGCATGATGATAAATGGCCCAAGAACAAAATTGAGGCCCAGCCAGATTCTAATGCAATACTCGGCCTATGAAGTAAAAAAGAAAATAAAGCACAATCCAACACTTATAGCTGCTTACTGTAGACGCAATTTAAATGGGGAGTAGCAGCAGACAAAGGAAGGAATCTTATCTCATTATTTATCTTATCTCTTTTTTTTCTTTCGTTTTTTTTATTAGTTAGAGTAGGATAGATTAGGGATAGCAACAGATCTAGAGGAGCCGGTGAGAACACATCACTGAAACTGTATCTTTCCATTTAATTTCTACTGTAAAAGTAAAATAATAGTAGTCTAATCATTGTCTAATTTGATTTTTAAATGATCAAATCATTGTTAGATATTTTATTCTTAAAAAGTTATTTCATAACAGTTGGTTTAATTTCAACATAATCACTCGTCATTAATTGTCATACTTTAATGTTTTAAACTTTATTCACTTGTTATTTTATAAGTCCTTTGTTGAGCAGTTTGTTTTTTTAAATCAATTCTCTTTAATATATTCGTTAGTAAAATTTCAGTTGGTAGTTTGTGGGATTAATTTTTTGAGCTTAGAGATGTGTTTTGGAGCTTATCGAATGGGTCTCATTTCATCTCGCCATCTTTGCATTTTTCGTCTCGTTCGGTTATCTCTACCCCTTTTACCTCTTTACTTTTAGTATGTTTATGTTTATTGCAATGTTTAGTTTAGATATTATTATTGTTGCTTTAGTTGTTATCCTTAGCGTAGTTATGCCTATTATTGTTAGATTAGTTTTCATGTTTAGCGAGTAGATTTATATATGCTTGTTAAGTGACTGTGGATAAGTTAAGTGTTGTTAGGAATTCACTTTTACGTGACGACATTATAGAATTACCATAGTTTATCATAGTCACATACGCGAGGACTAGAATAGGCAACTATGTATAGTTTAGAGGCGTATGGGCTATATATACCCCTCTATGGCTTCCATAGAGGGGTTGAGTCATTTGGCATTGTTGAGTCATTTGTATCCTTCATCCATTTTCCATCTAATATCACAAGTTCATCTTCCATCTCTCTACTCTCTCTCACTAAAATGGCTATCATGTGGTTTGACTCACCAAGACCACCGGATCATAGTTTTCGTGAATCTTTCAATTGGTATCAAGAGCCATGGAGTGGTGTGTTTAGTTTTTGTGTTTGATTTGTGTTCAAAAACCTTTACAAAGAGCAAATTAGTGATTCAAATTTTTTGGCTTAAAAACCTTAAAGTTTTCATTTGTGTTGTTCCTATAGGGTTAGTAACACTAGTTGTACAAGAATTTTTGCTAAAAACCATTAAAAATCGTGTTTTTTGTGTTTTGAAAATTTGAGTTTCGTAGTAGTTGGGACCGAACGAGTTGGACAGAACAAGGAAACCGAACAAGCAAGCCGAACAAGTCAACCGAACTAGCAGGACCGAACGAGTAGGACCGAACGAAGTGAACCGAACGAGTTGGACCGAACTAGCTTGTTTTTTTGTCAACCGAACTAGTGAACATAAATTAAGTTTAAACTTAACAAAATCAATTTTTAAATTATACGGTTATTTCTTTGACTTGTAAAATCCTGTGAAACAAACACTTGTTTTCCCGTTTTTGTCAAGAATTGTAAAATCCCTGTAAGTCAATTTCAAGACTCAACAATCACGTACCACACACAATTTCTTCTACCACCGATCATCATTTGTAATCTTTTTGATACCAACAATGACGACCTCTTTCTGATAACATCACTTTCTTACTGGATGAGACAACAAACCGACCGATGCTGAAAAACCACTTGTATAGATTTATGTGAAAAGCAAATGGAACTTTAATATGATGAAATAGACCACTATGGAAGAATGATTCTTTCATCAGTTGAAAAAGGTCCACTTTTTTTTGCCTTTCAAATCACTAGAATGGAGTAACAAGGCTTAAGGATATGTAGAACTAACTCCAGCTGAAGCCCTTCAAGCAGTACTTGTTAGGAAATTATTGTAAGTAATTTTGTATATCGTCTCGTGGGGGAAGATTGTTGGGAATTTACTTTTAAGTGACGACATTACAGAATTACCATAGTTTATCATATCACCACACATAGGGACTAGTGTTGTCATTATAGGATTCCTATGTAATGTGTGGTGGTATAATTACCCCTCTATGGCTTCCATAGAGGGGTGGAGTCATTTTGTATTGTTGAGTCATTTGTATCCTTCATCCATTTTCCATCAAATCACAAGTCCATTTTCCTGATCAACACCCGTGCTTCATGATAATGGTGTCTGTAGACAACACTTCAGGCCCCGCTTCTCAAAGAAAAGAAGAGTGTACGCTTCAGTGCGCTTTATCTTCAAAAGAAGAGAAATCTTCTTGTATCCTAAGTAAATACTTAAAATCATAAAAACACAAAAAGATTTTTTATTTTTATTTTTATTTTTATTTTTATAAAATTTTATAAAAACAAAAGAGAAAAATATAAAATCAGAAAAACCAAAAAGATTTTCATTTTATAAAACCTTTATAAAAACAAAATACAAAATTAAAAAATGAGAAAAATACAAAAAGAAGTTTTTCAATGGCATGTCTTTTGCAAACGATAATATTTACGTCCCTAGAAATGTCTTTCAATAAAGACACGTGGACATAAATAAAGTTCGTGCAAAAGTTCAAATGTTTTTCAAAACATGCCATATGGCTTGCTATTATTTCAGATAGTAACCCGCTTTTCACCTTGAGGAAAACATGTCGTCTAAAAGACAGTTGTTCCTAACAACGGGAATTTATTCTCGGGCATGGTCTACTTTATGACCATGCAAAGGCTTGTGATTACTTTGCATCACAACCCGTGCTTCCTATATTCCATAAGTGTACGTCTCAGTGCGCTTATGTGTTAAAATAAGAGAAATCTTATTTTTGTTGGTAAAAAGTTGTCTTCATAATGAATCAGTGTTTTCAGTAATCACAAAAAGATTTTTCAAAGACAATTCGACTTCTCAAACAATGACAACAGCTCTTTAAATAGAAAACGGGTCATTATTTGAGGGGGAGAAATCGTCATCAAATAATCTTTTAAAACAGTCTTTCAAAATAAGTCATGAAATAATGGATAAAGTTTTGGATAATGACGGATAACAATTTCAAGGGGAGTTAATTTATATTAACTTCAAGTGCTTTAGATGTCATTTGTTTAAATCTTTATGGACTTAGAGACTTAGTGAATTCAGGCTTTAAACTACAGACGATCAATATTGCCAACACCTCATAGTTTGTAAAAGACTTAGGAATGCTTGGAAATACTTTCATAGTTTTAAATGCCTTGAAGTTGATTCTCACGGAATAGATTTAAGCTTATTAATTCTTCAAACACGATCTCGAATATGTATGCGTATAAGGTTTTGCTGATTCCGACGTGTCGAAACCAGCAAGGGGGAAGGAGTAGATGTATACTTGATAGTGTCCTTGGCCTTCTTTTGAGGTTAGCTTCTTTTGTCTTTTGAGGTTAGCTTCTTTTGATTTTAGGTTGTGTTGAATCTTTCGGGTACACTATTTCTATCACATGATGGAAGAGACATCTCGTCATTAGCCAGTATGCATTATTTGAGTCCATAGGGGGAAGTGTTAGGAGTATAATTATTTAAAACGTGAGAAGAATTCTTTCTGATTCAATTAGTGTCTTGCCCAACCGGTCAATCACTAAGCTTATTCTATAAAAGGAGTAGAAATATTTGATAAAAGAGGTGCATATAGGTATGATAAGTATGATGATTCCTTCAGTTAGTCAGTATCCGGCCGGAAGAAATGTGTACATCCGGGACTTAATTGACTTTGGTGTTATAATTTAGATCATAAATATCATGTAAGGAGAAATGAAGACATCCGGGACTTAATTGTCTTTGGTGTTGCGGTTTCGAATTATTTGTGTACTTCGGATATCTATATCAAGACTGCTTGATGCGGCTTGCAAGAAAGTTCTGAATCTACTCAAGAAAGGATTGCTGGTTTAGGAGGAAGCTAAGACAACATCAACACCAACCACACAAGCTCAAGTTACATAAGTATCTGAATCTGTTCTATCCTCGATGTTTGATGCAAAGACCTTCATAACTTGGAAAGAAAGTTGAAGCAACGCTGAAGAGTGCTTGGACAGAGAAATATCAGATTGAAAACCTCTTGAAAGAAAGAAGGTTAATGAGGAGCTTGGAAAAGTTCGTTGGTGGGAGATTGTACGAAGGAGACCTACGACGGCTATAAAGGACCATATGATTTCATCATATGATGTTCTCATCTATCAGGTCAAATCTTCGTATATAATAAACTTGTAAATATGTTGATAACTAGTGTAGATTTTTGGTGAAAAATAAGATGTGCTCGAGTATAAAGTTTTCAAGAATTTCTTAGTAAATTCAAAATCTTTCAAATAATAATACTCAGCACCATCTTATAAACCTTCAAAAGTTGAGGGGGAGCAATAATATGTTCCAATTTGCTAGAAGACATCATTTTGTCCCTGAACGGTTAATCAATTGATATCCAAAATATCAAGGGATTAACATTTTGGATAAGGGGAGAAAATGTGATTAACCTGGACTTAATGTATATTGACAGAAGTGATCAAATAAAATGGACTCAATACACTCCACACCTAGCATGTATTACGATTACGATGCACATGTTAAGGGGGAGCTTTTAGTGATGATGAAAAACTCTCAAAGTGTAAATCTTTTGAGAGTTTTTCATCATCACTAAAAGCTCCCCCTTAACATGTGCATCATAATCGTAGAACATGCTAGGTGTGGAGTGCATTGAGTCCATTTTATTTGATCACTTCTGTCAATATACATTAAGTCCAGGTTAATCACATTTTCTCCCCTTATCCAAAATGTTAATCCCTTGATATTTTAGATATCAATTGATTAACCGTTCGGGGACAAAATGATATATTCTAGCAGAATGGAACATATTATTGCTCCCCCTCAACGTTTGAGGGTTTATAAGACAGTGCTGAGTACAATAATTTGAAAGATTTTGAATTTACTAAGAAATTCTTGAAAATTTTGTACTCGAGCACTCCTTATTATCACCATTAAGTCTACACTTTATATATTCACAAGATTATTATATACGAGGTTTGACCTGAATGATGAGAACATCATATGATAGAATCATATGGTTCTTTTGACGCAGCCGTAGGTCTCCTTCGTATAATCTCCCACCAACGAACTTTCTAAGCTCCTCATTAACCTTCTTTCTTTCAAAAGGTTGTTAATCTGATCTTTCTCTGTCCAAGCACTCTTCAGTGTTGCTTTAACTTTCTTTCCAAGTTATGAAAGTCTTTGCATCAAACTTCGAGGATAGAACAGATTCAGATACATATGTAACTTGAGCTCGTGAGGTTGGTGTGTTGGTGTTGAAGTTGTCTTAGCTTCCCCCTAAACCAGCAATCTTGATCGGTTTCCACTAAGTGACTTGTTCGGTCCATAATATTAGTCACTCGTTCGGTTCATAATATCAATCACTCGTTCGGTCCACACTATACTTCACTCGTTCTGTCCACACTAGACTTTACTCATTCGGTCCACAATAGACTTCACTCGGTCAGTCCTCAATAGACTTCACTTGTTCGGTCCTGTCTAAGAGTCACTCGTTCGGTCCATAATGTCAATCGCTCGTTCGGTCATTACTACATGGCACTCGTTCGATCAACACTATACTTCACTCGTTCGGTCCTGTCTAAGAGTCACTCGTTCGATCCTTTCTAAGATACACTCGTTCGGTCCTTTCAAGGAATCACTCGTTCGATCCTCACATGATTCACTCGTTCGGTCCACACTAAAACTTCACTCGTTCGGTCCTCAATAGAATTCACTCGTTCGGTCCTCATTAGGACACTTGTTCGATTCATAACAAATTATTCGTTCGGTCCATATGGGTTATACTCGTTCGATCCTTACTAGTTTTCATTGTTTTGTTTCTTAAGTTTGTGCTAGTTCGACTCTAACAGCTAACTTTATTCTAGCATATGCATTGAATCACAATATAACAATCTCACACATTATGTTTTATAAGGTATATTTAAGTTAAACAAATAGCACACATGGTCCTTAATGTTTTATACTCTCATACCTATAAACATAATTTAGCAAAACTACACCCTAAAGGCATAAAACAAGTAACACATAAAGCACAATGATGATAAGCACAGACTGAACAGAAGAGATGGTGAATGATTTCATCCCAATCCAACGCTCATAACTTATGATTGATGAATAATAACTTGAAGCGGAAACTGATAAGATGATAACTCGATCCTATAGTTTCAATACACCCTCTCGTATTTCATCATCAGATGACGAAGACAGTGACAATGAAGTTGAAGGGATGGATGTTGAAGGAGCAAAGTCGGATGAAGATGCCACATATGTAGAGGATCAAGGAAATGAGGCGGTCGAAGATACCAATGCCAATCTTGAAGGAAGAGATGATGTAATGACAGATGTTATATTGCCCCTGGTTCAAGCAACCCAGGAAATTGAAGACACTCATGTGACCCTAACTCCGATAAATCCTGATGGTCAACAACAGAGCTCTTCTGTATCATCTGGCTTCGTCTCCAACATGCTGAATCCAAATCAAGATACCGGTGTTGATGATATATTTGGACAACATGCTGAAGCCACCTCTCTAATTGATACTCCTGTTACTGCCACTGTGGAGCCATCCTTCTCTGCACCAACCAATCGTCCTCCAACACCGAATCCTCTCGTCACTCAATTACAACAACCACCAATTCTGACACCGGCTACTACTACAAGCTCCTCACTACAAAATCTTCCTAACTTTGCTTCGTTGTTTGGCTTTGATTACAGACTAAAAGCGTTAGAAGACAACTTCTCGGAACTCAGACAAACAAATCAATATGCTGAAGCACTCTCCTCTATTCCTGGCATCGTTGACCATTATCTAGCAAATAAAATGTAGGAAGCAGTAGATGTTGCAGTCCAATTGAAGTATGACAGAATTCGAGAAGAGTCTAATACTGAAAATCAACAATTCCTTGATTCAATCGATGAAGGAATGAAGAAAGTAATCAAGGAACAAGTCAAGAAAGAAGTCTCCAAAATTACTCCAAAAATTGAGAAGTTAGTAATCGAACAACTCGAGTCTGAGGTTCTTGTACGATCATCAAAGGAAGCCAACACGTCTCATGCTGTAGCTGCTAATCTTTCAGAACTAGAGTTAAAAAGATCTTAATTGACAAGATGGCAGCCTAACAACTTTCATTCTTTCTGGGGGGGGGGGGGGGGGGGGGGGGGTGGGGGGGGGGGGGGGGGGGGGTGGGGGGGGTGGTGGTTGGGGTGGGTGGGTTGGTGGTTGGGGGGGATTTGTTTATTTGATTGGTTTGTGGTTGAGGGATTTTAGGTATAGAATTTTTGGGGTTGTTTGGTAGAGTAATTAGAGTGCGGAGTTCTTGTACGAATCATCAAAGGAAGCACACGTCTCATGCTGTAGCAACTAAACTTACAGAACTAGATATGAAGAAAGCTCAGAAATGACCAGCAGTTAAAAAAGGGCTAACAACAGTACGGGGGGGGGGGGGGGTGACGGGGGGGGGTGGGTGGTTGTGGGGAGATGGCGCACAGGGGGGGGGGGAATCGACACACCCCCGGCCATCCCAACAAGGCAGCTCTACAAGGCATATTAGTATGAAGCGTAAGAAGCCGACAAAATACAGATATAGAACAAAAGGCTATACGACCACAAAAAAAAGACCAACGAGACGGAGCATGAAGATGACAAGAACCCCCGCTGGAACAGATCGGGTCCAAAGAAGAAGGTCAGGAAAAGAACCTGCTTCTACCAGTGCTCCAAGAGAAACGACAACCACGACAGCAGGAAAGACTACTACTATAGGTTCTAAGGCTCATAAGCAATTTGCTAGCGAATCTGCTCTGGTATAGGAAACTATGCAAACTACAGATGTCTTTGAAGCACCTGCACACCAGAAGTTTGAAACAAGGTTCTATGATAACAAGAGAAGAAGAGGTCCAACATCTCCAACTTGTTTCAACAACCTACGCACTACCTTCTCCTGATCATGCATGGAAGAAGTCTGTTCCTACCGTTTATGAATCTGTCCAACCTTGGCTAAGCAATCTGGCACGAAGACAAGACCCTCGAAGTCATTCGATAACAAAAACACTACATTTTGACTTCCTCCTCTTTTTGTGAAGAACGGCTAATTTAAAACACTAACACCTGAATTGTTAGCAGGTCCAACATTTAAGCTGATGAAAGGAACATGCAAAAGTCTGACTGAACTTGAAAACTTTTGTGAAAGAAGACCAGCAAAGCCACAACCTAAAAATTAGACTGGATCAACCCAAAGGCCGCCAATATCCTCATGATCTGCGACAGCCACTACCGTTGGTTCCAAATTCTCAAGGTCGTCATGTTATACCGTTTCATCACTTCATCAATAACGACCTTGAGTACCTACGTGGTGGTGAGTCAAGCCGTAAGTACTCTACTTCAGTTACTAAGACCACGGCTGCAGATTACGGGCATATTAAATGGATAGAAGACTTAGTGCCAACTCCAAGTGGAGTCAAATGATAGTCCAAATACTACAAATCGCTCACCGGGATCTCACATTGGGGCAAAAAGCGAAAGACATTCTATTGCATTTGCGACCACAAGGAAACAGCTCGTTATGTCTACACAAAAGAAGAATTATTACTGTCACAAAGTCGAAATAGTCAAATGCAATAACTACAAGCTCTTGAACTAGATCACTGATACGAGGGATGACGACGTCTTTACAATTCAAAGAAGGCACTTCCAAAGACTTCGATCCAAGACATTGAAGACATGCCCTTCTTCTCGTATAGGAAAAAGTGACAATCTCAACGGTTGAAGAATGTATTTGGCATTTAATGTCTCTTTGAAGAATGTTCACAAGAGTGTGGTCAACCAAAGGCGTGTGGAAGCGTCGTCGTCACGGTAAAACACCATACTAGCTTTTACACGACAAACCTCCCGATCTATCGTATCTTCATGTGTTTGGTGCATTCTGCTACCCAATGAATGATTACGAGAATTTGGGCAAGTTACAACCGAAGGCTGACATTGGTATTTTCATTGGCTATGCACCCACGAAGAAAGCATTCTGGATTTACAACAGACGTACTAGACGAATAATTGAAACCATTCATGTTGACTTTGATGAGCTGATCGCGATGGCTTTTGAACACAGCAGTTCAAGAGCTATGATTCAGGCAATTGACAAAAGATTAAAGACAAGGAGGATCATGCAGAGCTTGGAGAGATTTATTGGTGGAAGATCATACGGAGTTGACTTACGGCTGCTTCAAAGGACCATATGATTTATCATATGTTGTTCTCATCTAATATGGTCAATCCTCATAAATAATTTTATCTTCTGAATATGTTAATAACTAGTGTAGATTTTTTGGTGAAAAATAAGATGTGCTCGAGTACAAATTTTACAAGAATTTCTTAGTAAATTCAAAATCTTTCAAATAATTGTACTCGGCACCATCTTATAAACCCTCAAAAGTTGAGGGGGAGCAATAATATGTTCCATTCTGCTAGAATACATCATTTTGTCCCCGAACGGTTAATCAATTGATATCCAAAATATCAAGGGATTAACATTTTGGATAAGGGGAGAAAATGTGATTAACCTGGACTTAATGTATATTGACAGAAGTAATCAATTAAAATGGACTCGATGCACTCCACACTTAGCATGTACTACGATTACGATGCACATGTTAAGGGGGAGCTTTTAGTGATGATTAAAAACATTCAAAGTGTAAACCTTTTGATATTTATATCAAACACTTTGAATGAATTTTTCAATGATTTTGGTTTGTAATGGTGATGGAATACCCTAAAAGACCGACCATGTACTTAATTTTATGGAGTTATAAGGTGGTTAGGTATAGGTATTCAAATCCCATGATCCAGCCAGAACCGGAGGGATCTACCCAGGGATATCCACTAGTTAGTGTAGAAGTCCTTAGGTATGATTAAAAAGGAGAAAAAGTGAGAATCGGGAATAATGCCGACTGAGATGGAGCTAACACTGGAACAAACCCAACAAGGTGTTAGTTATGAAGTCTCGGTAAGCATTGAAGGGGTTGAAGAATGAAAAAGAAATGTAAGGATAAAGGGTGAAAAGAAAGAAGCCCTCCATATACTTAGGCAGAAACCGGGTCAATACATATGCTGTCAGAAACACTTAGGTGTTGTCTGACATTGAAGACAGTCATGGACCCAGTGACGCTATGCACAAACCCCTCCCAGCCACTCAAAGTCGGAAAGACTTTGTTTCAAAACTCACAGAGATACACTCATTTCTATTGACTTTCTCACTCCGAGTTAGTTGATATTGAAAAGGTGGCACTCAGCTCTAGCCTCCGATCACTAAAATTAAAAGTGCACTATTGAGTCTAGAGCCAAAAGAGATCATCCATTAATCTCATTAGGACACTTGTCATAATTTAGCTTGTTATCTCACACAATGTGAATATCAAGTAATATCATTAGAGTCCTACGCAAGATCCTTGTGATTTTGCCAGAACATCCGAGTGATACTTAGGTATTCACAATGAAGATGGAAATCCTGCTTGAGCCAACATCAAACAAGCTCATGGTAGGTGACTTGTGCGATTCTTATGAATCAAGCTTGTGACAACTGGAAAGCAACAATGGTGCGATTCTTTATGAATCAAACTTGTTCCAGGTTATGGATCAACGGTTAAAGAATTTTGAATTGCTTAAAACTCTCGATGTGTCACAAAACCACTTTAGCAAGTGACACGTCGATTGATTTTCAAATCGATTTTCTATATCAATCGGTGAGATAGTAACTCACTGGTTCACTCTTATCGTGCTGTCTGCTTTGAGACGTTCCGATAATGAGAACATGCTGAGTACGATGAATCTAATACTTATGTGTTAGAAAGATTCAATACTACAGCTGGAAATCCTGTCAAGAAGATTCTTCTTAAATTGAATCTATCTGATCACAGGTCGATCCTCACGGATTTGAAGGTTACTCCAACCAAACCTGGGCGAATGATAAAGCCATATTCGTCCCCCCCGCTTTATTGCTAACTGTTTTCATGCAGACTATTTAAAGATGGTGGTGGAGGTTCCTGATTCCAGCTGACTCACAAGATCCATAGCCACATGCTCATACCCGATAGACAAACATAAGGACTTCATGAAAGGCTCAAATACATATTTCAAGACTTCCTCTACTCTGATACCGAATGTCTTCCTCGAAGTGACGGAGTATTATAGTTAACGAATCTTAAGAAAGACATAGCATTAAAGTTTTTCAAGTCAACCATTCAAGAAAGGCATGAGCATGTCGGTCCAGAAGTTACAAGTCCACAAGATGGCAAAGAGGTTGTGCTTGGTTGATGATCTCAAAATGCTCAAGATCACAATGTCAAATACAAGTTCAAAGAACAAGCTCAACCCAGAAATCAATGATCACTACAACATATTCACAAGAGAAAGTCAAGAGTAAGAGCTAAAGACTAAAGATGAAGCATAGTATGCTAGGTTTAAAGTCTTGTAAATTGGAGTGACCTCCCTTAGGGGGAGATTGTTGGAAACACGAAAAGTGTCGGTCACTTCTAAGTTGTAATAGTCGTAGCTCGTAGTTTATGTAATGGAGTTCAAAGCTTTATATTATGATTTTAGTAAGATCATATGAACATTATGACGTTATGAAAGCAGAACATAAGCTTAGAGAACCTAGTTTGAGCTTATAGCTTGAAAACGGGTCAGAATCGGGACTTTCGGCTTCGTACGCTTAGAATAACGACTCCCGGGCTTCGTTTCTTTCTGGTTTTCTTCCTTTTTGCTTCCTTTCTATACTTAGACTTCTTAAGATCTATGTAGAATTCATATTGAGCACGGAGTTGCTACTATGAAGGGTTATAGAGGAGAAGTGGGGGATGAAAGAAAAATGAAAAAAGGATGATGGCTTTCTATTATATACTTGTGCAAGTTCAAGAGGAGTAAGCAAAGCTTCATCTCTGGTCTAGACACATGTACAAGCTAGGATTGAAGGTGTTGAAGCTAGAAATGCAATGGTGGGAGGTCTAGTAGTAGCTTGAATGAGGTGGCTTTCTATTCTTGCTTGCTCCTGCCTTCCAGCGGCTGAAGTAGAGCAAAAACAAGCACATGGTGTGCCTATTCATTCCTTGACGATGGAGTGGTCAAGCTGCTGGGTATGCTCTATAAAGGGTCAGAAGGTAAACTTGGTGTCATATTGCACATGGTGAGAGTTAAGTGGGTCATAAATGAAGTTAGAAGGTGTGGGACAGATTTTGGGGGCTTGACGTGGTGTTCAACGGGTCCCTGTTCCAAGGTAACATTGTGTTTATAATAATTAAGGATAGATGAAATAGGTTGTCAAGGTCTGTATTAAATTATAGGCAAAGATTTGCAATTTGGTTTAGTTAAAACGATTAGGAGATTGAAGAAGACGAGGGTGCATGGGTTTTCAAATAGGGCTCGTGTAGGGTTTTCTTGACATTCTTGCTTATATTTCTTTATACATTGGTTAAGATATGATATAGTATTGATCCTAAGGTAGTAATATTAAGGATATATAACAATAAATGATAGGTGGTTTTTTAAAGTTAAAATGGGTTAGAAAATGAATAAACGGGTCCAAAATGGATAATTAGTCATAATTGGGTTTTTTTTTGGATCTCGTTTAAGGTTTTCTAGGCTTTGATTTCTTGCATATTGCCAAGTTAATGATAGATAATGATTTTTAAACTTATTTTATGAGTTTACAATGGCCCTTGGTTGGTTATTTGGGATTATAATGGTTTAAAATGAGTAAACGGGTTAAATGAACCAATTAGGTACATATAGGTTTCGAGAATTATTTTTTAACGTACCAGTGAATAAAATGATGAAGTAATGAGGAATAATGCTGAATAGGATTGATAATGATTGTAATATAATTTACAAACCTATTTGAGTGTTGGTTTGGGTTTACAATGGATAAAAGCCAAGAAACGGGTCATGGTTTATAAACTAGCTCGGTTTTAGGGTTTAGGGTTTGAAATTAGGGTTTTGAGTGCAAAAAGATATATGAAAGCTTATGTATGGAATAATTAGGGTTCATATATTGTAAAATGAGTATAGTAGCTTGAACATAAGTGATAGTGAAGAAATGAGGATGAAAACGGAGGTAAAACGGTTATTTTAGGGATTGAGCTTAATGACTTATACATTGAGCTTTTAAGGACTTGTACTTTGATTTAGAGAGATTATTTTTTGGTGAAAAATAAGATGTGCTCGAGTACAAATTTTACAAGAATTTCTTAGTAAATTCAAAATCTTTCAAATAATTGTACTCGGCACCATCTTATAAACCCTCAAAAGTTGAGGGGGAGCAATAATATGTTCCATTCTGCTAGAATACATCATTTTGTCCCCGAACGGTTAATCAATTGATATCCAAAATATCAAGGGATTAACATTTTGGATAAGGGGAGAAAATGTGATTAACCTGGACTTAATGTATATTGACAGAAGTAATCAATTAAAATGGACTCGATGCACTCCACACTTAGCATGTACTACGATTACGATGCACATGTTAAGGGGGAGCTTTTAGTGATGATTAAAAACATTCAAAGTGTAAACCTTTTGATATTTATATCAAACACTTTGAATGAATTTTTCAATGATTTTGGTTTGTAATGGTGATGGAATACCCTAAAAGACCGACCATGTACTTAATTTTATGGAGTTATAAGGTGGTTAGGTATAGGTATTCAAATCCCATGATCCAGCCAGAACCGGAGGGATCTACCCAGGGATATCCACTAGTTAGTGTAGAAGTCCTTAGGTATGATTAAAAAGGAGAAAAAGTGAGAATCGGGAATAATGCCGACTGAGATGGAGCTAACACTGGAACAAACCCAACAAGGTGTTAGTTATGAAGTCTCGGTAAGCATTGAAGGGGTTGAAGAATGAAAAAGAAATGTAAGGATAAAGGGTGAAAAGAAAGAAGCCCTCCATACACTTAGGCAGAAACCGGGTCAATACATATGCTGTCAGAAACACTTAGGTGTTGTCTGACATTGAAGACAGTCATGGACCCAGTGACGCTATGCACAAACCCCTCCCAGCCACTCAAAGTCGGAAAGACTTTGTTTCAAAACTCACGGAGATACACTCATTTCTATTGACTTTCTCACTCCGAGTTAGTTGATATTGAAAAGGTGGCACTCAGCTCCAGCCTCCGATCACTAAAATTAAAAGTGCACTATTGAGTCTAGAGCCAAAAGAGATCATCCATTAATCTCATTAGGACACTTGTCATAATTTAGCTTGTTATCTCACACAATGTGAATATCAAGTAATATCATTAGAGTCCTACGCAAGATCCTTGTGATTTTGCCAGAACATCCGAGTGATACTTAGGTATTCACAATGAAGATGGAAATCCTGCTTGAGCCAACATCAAACAAGCTCATGGTAGGTGACTTGTGCGATTCTTATGAATCAAGCTTGTGACAACTGGAAAGCAACAATGGTGCGATTCTTTATGAATCAAACTTGTTCCAGGTTATGGATCAACGGTTAAAGAATTTTGAATTGCTTAAAACTCTCGATGTGTCACAAAACCACTTTAGCAAGTGACACGTCGATTGATTTTCAAATCGATTTTCTATATCAATCGGTGAGATAGTAACTCACTGGTTCACTCTTATCGTGCTGTCTGCTTTGAGACGTTCCGATAATGAGAACATGCTGAGTACGATGAATCTAATACTTATGTGTTAGAAAGATTCAATACTACAGCTGGAAATCCTGTCAAGAAGATTCTTCTTAAATTGAATCTATCTGATCACAGGTCGATCCTCACGGATTTGAAGGTTACTCCAACCAAACCTGGGCGAATGACAAAGCCATATTCGTCCCCCCGCTTTATTGCTAACTGTTTTTATGCAGGCTATTTAAAGATGGTGGTGGAGGTTCCTGATTCCAGCTGACTCACAAGATCCATAGCCACATGCTCATACCCGATAGACAAACATAAGGACTTCATGAAAGGCTCAAATACATATTTCAAGACTTCCGCTACTCTGATAACGAACGTCTTTCTCGAAGTGACGAAGTATTATAGTTAACGAATCTCAAGAAAGACGTAGCATTAAAGTTTTTCAAGACAACCATTCAAGAAAGGTATGAGCATGTTGGTTCAGAAATCACAAATCCACAAGATGGCAAAGTTTCAAGATGGCAAAGAGATTGTGCTTGGTTGATGATCTCAAGATGCTCAAGATCACAATGTCAAATACAAGTTCAAGGAATAAGCTTAATCTAGAAATCAATGATCACTACAACATATTCACAGAAGAATGTCAAAAGGACGAGCTAAAGACTAAAGACAAAGCATTGTATGCTAGGCTTAAAGTTTTATAAAATAGAGTGACCTCCCTTAGGGGGAGATTGTTGAAAACACAAAAAGTGTTGGTCACTTCCAAGTTGTAATAGGTCTTAGCTCGTAGATTGTGTCATGTTAAGTATAGAAGCTAATCCGGCCCAAGGCCCATGGGAAGCCCATCATAGCCCATGGGTCGGCCATCATGTAACTATATAAGCCCTTTCCTAACCTTGGAGAGGGGTTGGTTATTTTCATTTCTTCCATATTTTCCATATAGTAATAACATCATCCATTCCATCACTTTCTCTCTCTAAACATCACAACCCACATCTCTCTCTTGTTCTTGGTAGATCATTAGATTACATGTTTCTTCATGTTTAAACTATGTGGGATAAAACATAACATGTATCAACTTATTCATTAGGTTATCGGCCTAGTTTGCCGCAAATAGACTCATGCAAAACAAAAACATTTTACCGAGTTTTGTTGTTCGTAAAAACGAGCAACTTTGGGTAATTTTGGTTAGATTTTAATGTGAAAGAAAGCTACATATTATTACATAAAAGAAGCTCATTAGTGTGAAACGCATGACAATGTATATTGAGGTTTCCAGGAGATAGGACAATATCCAAATGTGACCATTATCTTATATCTTATATTTTAAGAGATGAAAGTGAAAGAAAAGGAAAGAAATCAAAAATTGATATGTGTTTTAAAGATTTTGTTAAAGCAGTAAATAAAAAGAAAATGGTGTAAAGTGAGGGTTATGTAATGCTTTTGTAATAAATACTTTCATCCCAATTTTGGAATGAAAGTAGTGGAAGTAAATGTGTTTATGTATATTGACTAAATTATCCTTATAAACTTATATTATATTTTTTCTTCTTCTACTTGAACATGTGGGCAAAAGTGTCATTTTGATTATTTTTTTCATTACTTCATCTTTTCTTTTTAAAAAACTAAATAACACAAATAAATTTATAACAATCTTTACTTTTTTTTTCTCCACCACTTATCATCCTCCTCTTTTACCCTCCACTTCACTTTATTTTCTTTACAAATAAAAACTTAATAACAGAATATTAATGCCATGTGCTATATTATTTTTACTTCTTCTAATAACATGGTTTTTGACCTATTAAACGATTAATCCATGAGCTTTTAACCTTTGAATTCTCATGTGCCAATATGTGTTAGCTAGAAGAAGTATATAAACCTCGACCATTCGTTGTTGATCATTTTAATATGTATTTGATATTTAATTGACAAATATATACTTTTAAAACTTAGAGCCCACGGTACCATAACGCATCGGGCGGCGCTATGCCCACGTGGCATGGCATTGTCGGGCGTTATGATACCCACCCTTTTGCCAACGGCTTAAACCAGAATTTGATCCACCAAGTCCCAAATAACGTGATGAATAAAACAAATTCAAAAAAAATTAAAAATGCTTCCAACGGCTTTAACGGCTAATTTTCATAAAAAATATTTTTTTAAAACCCTCCCCAATACATTATAAATACCCATTTATACCATATATTTTTTACACACAACCAAAAATCCTCTACACAAAAAAACACATTCTTTCACAATAATCTAAATCAAAAAGATGACGAATGTAACAATTTTTCCGAGGTCGATGACGAAACCGACATGTGGATTATGATGCAAGAGTACGAGTATAACCAACGGTTATAAGAAGAACAAAATCAACCTCCTTAACCCGTAACCTGACCGACCGTGACTGTGAGGATGCCGAAAGACGTTTGATGGCCGACTATTTTGATGACTATTGTAAGTATCCGTTATTATGAAATGCACATCCACCGTACGTCAATTGGCATACGACAACACACCCGATGCATTTGATGAATATTTGTAAATGGGTGAGCATATATCACGTAATTGTCTAGATAATTTTAATAAGTGCATAGAAAGCCAACATTGGCCGACGTTGAAAAGGTATATGATGCACATGAGAATATTAATAGTTTTTCAGGAATGCTTGGAAGCATTGATTGTATGCAACTATGCACTGAGAATGGGAAATTTTTGCCAAAATCATGGTCGGAGCAATGCGTTAGGAGTGATAAAAAAATACCCAACTATTATGCTTGAAGTTGTTGCTTCCCAAGATTTGTAGATTTGACATGCGTTTTATGTTTTAGATAATTCTTCGTTATTTGACGACCTTCTTGAGGACATAGCCCATGTAGCTCCGTTTGTCGTAAATGGTGTAGGGTTTGAAAAGGGTATTACTTATCTGACGGAATTTACCCACAATGGGCAACTTTCGTCAAATCATTCTTGGTCGCAAATGACGAGAAATACATTTTCTTTAAAAGACGACAAGAATGTGCACGAAATGATGTTGAACGTGTTTATGGTGTTCTCCTAGGACGTTGTGGAATAATACAACAACAGGCACGTCAATGCCATGTCAACGGGATACGTAGAATCGTGTATTCTTTCATCATAATGCATAACATGATTTTAGAAGATCAACATATGGCGTTTAGTGACTGGAATGAAATGTATGCTAATCCGACAAGAAATATGCAACGTACGTGGATTGAAAGATGAGATGTCCAACCACGAAAAGCTAAAGAATTACCGGACAAAGATCTTAGTCTTCAACGAAACCTTATGGAGCATATTTGGCAACAACGTAAAGATCAAGATGAATAATTTTAGTCGTATGGGCGTATGTTTTTTTGTAAGTTTTTTAATTTTCTTATGTTTTTTAGTTTAAGTGTGTTTTTTTAAGTATTGTAATTTGTATTTTTATTTAATGAATGAAATGTTAAGTTTGTTTTAATATATGAAAAAGAAAAAAAGGTGGATCTCAAAAAGGTGATGTTATGATTGCAGGGGTTTTTTAATTGTTGGTATTAAAATGTTAAAACTGATGTGGCGGTGATGTAACGATGTTATGGTGAGCTCTTATGTCATATTATTTTTGTGTTGTTAAC
>BQNB010038384.1:21734-39232 GCA_026074375.1 Tanacetum coccineum | reverse complement strand
ATCAATGTATCGTAAGAACCGTGATCGCCATTGTGCATATCGTCTTGTTGCAAGCATTGGTGGACGATCCCTTGAACCAGCTGCCATTATGTTGTTATGCATTTGACTGTCGGTTGTGGAAGTTGTGATTGGAGTTGTCATGATGAATGATATGTTAAATTATGAAGTGAAAATGATTTGTAGGATCTTAAGATGATAAAGTTGTGTTGTGGTTTTGTCTTGATGTTACAAGTTTAATTAACAAATTTGAATAAACAAATCCGGTACCAAATTTGGTAACAAAATCGGTAAAGCAAATTCGGTAACAAACTCGGTAAGATATTGGATAGAGCAAACTCGGAAGGTTTCTCGGACAAAGCAAAACTCGGTAGAATTTGTCGGACAAATTTCTCGGATAGAACTTGAAGACAATATCGATCAAAATCAATGAAAAATTACAAACGAGAATTATCTAACAAATGTCCTATTACAATAATTCGATAATACCTTTCCTAACACAAAACTCGATAAAACCGAGAAATTGTGTAGCTATTACAACTTTTATGCTAACTTCCGAGAATAAAATGAAATTCTAGAACACACTTTTTGATAGAACCAAAAACGTGTGTACTATTACTAAATTCGATTAACTTATCTCAAAGTTCTACTACAATTTCGATATAGCAACACAAATAATACAAAAAAATATGCCTTTGCTAAGAATCGAACTAAGCACCTCTCGTTAATGGACCAAAGTCTCAACCAATTGAGCTAGAATCACTTTATGTTTTAAATTCCCAAACTCGGAATATTACTCAAATTCGGAATAATCCCAAATTCAGTAATAATAAAAAAATGACACAAGAATGACGCTAGAAAGAATAGAACCTAAGACCTTTCGAATAAATACTCTAATTCGGAATAAATACTCTAATTCGGTGTACTATTTTATCTAAATAACAAACTCGGTGTCATTTTTTTTCAAATTTTCGGAAGATGTACTATTCTTGAATTTCGATGTCCTCTTTTAAACTAAAAGTTTTATCGAGAATGATAAAAACACAAAAAATCAAAACTAACAAATTTAAAAATGAATCTTAATACCTTATAATCCTTAGACAAGATAAAACCTTGAATGGAAAGAAAGATTAAAATCACTTTTAAATGAAAAAAAATATTCGAACCAAAAAAAATGCAAAACAAATCACACGAGCCTAACTAACTATTATCTCCTTGGCTCTTGATACCAAATGTCGGTCAATCAAAACCACCTTCACTTCATAATATGAATAAGAAAAATAAGATGAGAAGATAAAGAAAGAGTTTTAGAGAGAGAAACTAGAGAGAGAAAGTAGAGAGAATAAAATAAGATGGTTGATTACCTTGCACACAAAATACAAAATGAGACCAACACCCTCTCCATCCTTGGAGAGGGGTATTTATAGTTAAAACCAAGAGGCTTTCATGCCTTGGTGTTTCTACGGACCGGGCTTGGAATTACTTGGGCTTTCGCCCGATACACGTGACCGATTAGATTACATAAAGAGCCTGTTTACCCATCTAGCCTATTCCAACGTTACATATTAAAATGACCGAGACTTAATATTCTAAATGAACGAACTTCCGTGCTCGACTTATTATTTGAGGCTAACACATATGCTCAGTCAGCTCATTAAATTAAACGCGAATAGTTTCCATAATTCTCATGGACAAGACAACTCTCCATACTTGATAGAGCGCATTAACAGACATGGCAGACACATTTCTAAGCGTACTGGGTATCCTAGAGTAGTGCTGAGCAAAGTGAACCGAAAACTGACCCGACCTGACAAACCGACCCGAACCGAGCCGAACCGAACCGAACCGAGCGTATTCGGTTCAGTTTTCGGTTTTGGATAAGTATTTCAGTTTAGTCGGTTTCGGTTCGGTTCGGCTCAAACCCGACATTTAGTCGGTTCGAACTACTAAACCGAACCGAACCGAACCGAGCGTATTCGGTTCGGTTTTGGTTTATATACGGTTTTATCGGTTCGGTTCTCGGTTTGCAAAATTCCTTAACTCGGTTTCGGTTTCGGATCGGTTTTTGTCGGTTCGGGTCGGTTCCGACCCGATGCTCACCCCTATCCTAGAGTGTTGACATATTGAATAACTGTATCACTAGAAGGAGGAGCCACAAAAGGATTGTTGTTATTGGTTGGAGTGATATCAAGTGAATCTCTGAGAAGATCTTTGTGAAGATTGAACCATTGCTCATCCAACTGACAACTGTATAACCCAGTAGATGTGTTAAACCACATGGTGTCCCAAAACTATTGTATGTAGATAGCAGGAATCGTAGAGGATGCCATGAAGGCCCTGAAGAAGTTGGTATTCTTCAGTAAGGCCACAACAATCAGGAAGATAGGATTCCTCTGAGGCTTGTGTACATCGAGTACGCAGTTCCCTCTTTGCCGAAGGGGCACCCACTTTGGCTTAATCGGTAAAATCTGATCAACGTTCACCGTTCTGTCGGAAGGAGGCGATAAGGAGTCTTTGTTTCCACATCGGAAGCCTCCATCGCAAGGAATGTTTAAGTCAGCCATACTATAATGCACAAGGTAATTTCAACAGCCAGGACATACATACAAATATATGAGTTAGATGGGAGCAATTGCTCAAAGGGATGTCAACCTTGGAATAAATTGACCTAAAGATATTTGACAAATCGCTAAACCAATCTAATGACAACTCGCTAGATGATTCAATTAATGATCCTCAACTCGCTACAAATAACTCGCTAGAACATACTAATAGAAACACTTAACTCGCTACCAAATTAGAAAATTTTGAAATAGTGGGTTAAATATTATAATTAAAAAAGCAACACTTAACTCGCTAGGGAGTATCTAGAGCTCCTGCACACAATTAAATAAGATATGATATTCAACTCGCGTAATAGACCAAGGATCGCTATGGAATAATCTTTATTAAAATACTTAACTCGCTAAATAAATAATGGAAAATTAGAAAAAGCTAGTTGAATATTTTAATAAAAATATAATCTTTATCAACTCGCTACAGGTTAGCGAGTTGCCTGTTCATGATAATATAGTATTCATAACTCGCTAACATGCATTACAACTCGCTAGTAAGCGTCAACATTAACTCGCTACCAAGAAAATTTACACTCTACTCGCTACTTAGAATTATCACAACTCGCTACATAGCACAAAGGCAATTCGCTAAGACCTAAAATTACAGACCAGCAAGGATGTTCAAGAAAGCACATGAATAAACGTTTAGCCAACATTATTAAACACTTAGCAACAATCAGAAACAACAACCAACAATAAACAACGATTTTTGACTAACAAAAGTCAACTATAGTCACGAAAATCATCAAAACCACAAAATGATGCAAGGGGGGGGGGGGGGGGGGGGCAATTCAAGCACTAACGAGGCAGTATCAATTCATTCTAATCCTATCCCAGCAAATAAAACCTCATCCCAACTACTAATAAAGGTTTAGATGATAAAGCTAGATGAACTCATTGATTTAGATCGATTCAGAGAGGTTTGGGTAACCATGTTCTAGATTTAATACGTTTATAAGGTAGAAATCATAAAACAAGACGTACCTTGGCAATTATAAACACAGAAATCGAAAATCAATGAAAGTCTCAAGGTAGCGAGTTGCGAGAGAGGTTTTAGAGAGAAAAGTTTGACTGAGTTTTTGAAAGTTTGACCAATGATAACTCGCTGACACCTTAAATACAATTACAAGATTCACATATTGGCAGTTTTGGTCCCTACACTTTCAAAGTCCATTACATTGTGGTTTAATGTATTAATAAGGTTCATACAAGTTTCAGATTTGGCACACATGGTCCTTGTAATTTCATAAGCCTAGGAATTTTCTATTTTCTGATTTTTATGGTTTTTGTAGGTTTTATATTTTTGTATTTTCTTTTTAGATTTAAGCTATATACATATTTACATAGGATATAAGACGTCCATCCTTTACTCCTCTTCTTCTTCCTGAAGAAGTTTAAGAGTTTCCAAAGACATACTCTTCATACCAAGTCGCGAGAGTAGAAATTTGAACCGCTCTCTTGGTAATGCTTTAGTGAATATGTCCGCGAGCTGATAATCCGTCGTCACGAAGTACAATTCAAACACGCCCTTCTCAAATTGCTCTCGAATAAAATGGTGTCGTATGTCAATGTGCTTGGACCAGGAGTGCTGGACATTATTGCAGCAGAGAGCAATGGCACTGCGATTGTCACAATAGAGGGGAATCTTATTGAAGATAAAGCCGTAGTCTGTAAGCTTTGATCTCATCCAAAGTATCTGAGCACAACATCTAGACATGGCAATGTATTCAGCCTCTGTAGTTGAGATCGCAGTGCTCTTCTATTTCTTTGATGACCAACTGACTAATTTATCCCCAAGGAACTGAGCACTTCCTAACGTACTTCTTCGTGTGTCTTGACAACCTGCATGATCCGAATCTGCATAGGCCGTTAGTGTCATGGCGGTGTCTTTCGGATACCAAAGTCCCCAAATAATGGTTCCTCTGAGATACCGAAAGACCCGTTTAAGTGCTTCAAGGTGCTTTTTGATAGGCTATGCCTAATACCTAGCATACATGCATACAACGAATACAAGGTCGGGTCTGCTGGCAGTGAGGTACATTAGGGAGCCAACCATACTACGAAATTGAGTCAGGTCAACTGGAGTCCCTAAGGGGTCCTCATCCAGTTTAAGCATGGGTGTATCAACAGGATCACATGAATCCATCCCAAATTTCATTAATATTTCTAGAGCAAATTTTGATTGATTAATAAAAATGCCTCTGGGATTTTGAGAAACTTGTAAACTTAGGAAAAAAGATATTTGTCCTATCATTGACATTTGAAATTTAGAACTCATTTCATTAGAAAATATGTCACACGCTTTAGGGTCGGTCGAGGCAAATATGATATCATCTACATATATTTGAACAAGAAGAATATGTTTGCGTGTTTTCCGAGTGAATAGTGTCGGATCAATTGCACCTTTGGAAAATTTGTTGTCCAGAAGAAACCGTGACAAGGTGTCATACCACGCCCGAGGAGCTTGCTTTAAACCATACAAAGCCTTCTTCAGACGATAAACATGTGTCGGATGGTCTGGATCAACGAACCCATCTGGTTGACAAACATAGACTTCTTCCTTCAATTTGCCATTAAGAAATGTTGTCTTGACATCCATTTGATAGATGGTCATGTTTTTACTGGCTGCATTGGCGATGAAGATTCTTATAGCCTCGATGCATGCAACCGGTGCAAAGAATTCCTTGAAATCAATGCCTTCCTCTTGTCGATATCCCTTGGCCACTAACCGTGCCTTGTTTTTTATAACATCACCGTACTCATCAAGCTTAACTTTGTAAATCCACTTGAGAGCAATTATCATGACATAGTCTGGTTGAGGTACTAATTCTCATACTCGAAGTCGATCAAATTCGTGAATCTCATCTTGCATCGCTTGAAACCAGCAATCTTTAGTTATTGCAGATTTGAAGTTCTTTGGTTCGACTTTTGACATTACAGAGTTATACAAGCACCACAAGGCATCGGTTGCAAGTTATTTTCTGGTGGATACTGGTCGAGATGGGTTACCAATGATGTTATCAAGCGGGTGATCCTTGCTCCATTTTCTGAGATGATGAAGTGTTTAAGTGACAGGTTGATTATGCTGAACTAACATCCCCGGACGATGATGCTTCAGAAGTAGGTTTCGAAGCAAATATGTTTATAAAGGAATCGTTGTCAACAGGAGTAAACGGATTTTCTTCCATGACAGTAGATTCAGTGCAACGCCTTGATGTATACTTAGAGATTGTAATGCAGAAGATGATGGTGAATGACTTGGAGAGGTGCATTTTGATCATGGTAGTAATGATGGTGTACCGGCCTGAATTGGACTAATTGAACTGCAAAGCAGAGAAACTAGTCTTTCAACAAGAGGAGGTTCCAAGTATTCATCAACATTGGTTGGAAATAAAATCTCCATTCTTTGATTTGTGGGGGTACATAAGTGCTGTATGGGTGGGTGGGAACCAGGATTTTGAACGAGCCCTGAACTTATCTGTCCAGGCGTCAGAAACGTAGGAGCGGGTCCTGTGTTGAGTTGCACATGAGCTATTTGCTCAGTCAGCTCATTGAATTGAACGTAAATAGTTTCCATAATTCGTCGGGTTCTTTTGTTGTAGATTCTATATCTTTTCCCTGCTATGTGTCATAACCAACGGAAATTCCAATAACAGTAGTTAGGTATGTAATGATTCCAATATCTACTCTGTCATTTGTTAGTGGTAACAAAGAGCATGAAAGGACCAAAAAAAAGGTAAGATCAGGCTTCTTATCATTCACCAGCTCATATGGGGTTTTGTTTGGAGAGTGTGAATGAGGGATCGGTTTTGGGTGTAACAAGCAGTAGCCACAACTTCTGCCCATAGAAACATCAGAGACTTGGAAATTATCAGCATTGTCCTAGCGGCCTCTACAAGAGTGCGGTTCTGTCTTTCGACAACGTCGTTCTGCTATGGAGTCCTTGGAACTGTCTTTTGGTGAAAAATGCCGACACGTTCCTAATATGCAGTTAAGTCTTTATTGACAAATTATGTGCCATTATCAGTACGGATGTATCTAATAGTTTTGTTAAGACCGACTTGTATTTGCTTCAGAAATTTGATGACGACCTCTGGGGTTTCATCTTTTGATCTTAAAAACTTAACCCAAGTAAACCGAGAATAATCATCAACGATGACTAAGATGTATTTCTTCCCATTAATTGTTTGCACTCGCATCGGTCCACATAAATCCATATGAAGGGTATTAAGAACTTCCAAGTTGGTGTTTTCGGTTTTGGGTTTGTGGGTATGCTTTTTGCTCTTTCCTAGTTGACATGCAGAGCAAAGATGATCTTTCTCAAACTTCAATCTAGGTAAACCTCTGACTAAGTCCTTTCTTGCAAGGTCATTGATGGTACCGAAGTTCAAGTGGTTTAAACGACGATGCCATAACCATGATTTGTTCTTGGAGGCCTTAGACAACAGGCAAATGGGAGAGGACTTCATCATGTCTTCAACCGAGATAGTGTACAAATTAGAACCGCGAGAACCTTTAATTAATTCAACACCATCCGTATCTCGAACATAACATGAATGTTTCCTGAATGCAACTTCCAGATCAGAGTCGCAAAATTGTCCGACAGAGAACAGATTGTGTCCTAGTCCTTCCACATAGTATACCCTGGAGATTACACTGTCACCAATCACATAATCTCCATAACCCATAATAGCACCAAAGTGGTCATTCCCGAATCTAACTGTCCTGATGAACTTTTTCACGAAATTCCTGAGCCGTGAGCGATCCCCCGTCATATGTTTTGAACAGCCTGAGTCCAAATACCAAAGGATGATCTGTACGACCTGCATTTGAAAACAGACGAAGATGGAGAGTTTGGAAAGTTAGATCCCTAATTTTGGTTGGGTTCCTGTTGGTTAGCACAAGTAATGGCCTGATGCTTAGTTTGCTTAGCGGATACTACTTTGAGTTTAGTGAGCCTAGTTAAAGGGCATTGTTATCCTAAAGTGAATATTCTGCCCGTAGGTCTCCATTGATGACCAACACTGGTAAGCACTTTGCCTGTGGGTTTCCATACTTGCCTAACTTGCTTAGGTTTCCAAACTTGCTTAACTTTGCGCACAACATTATGAATATTATGAATAGAGGGGGATGCCTTAACAGATTGCAAATAATCAACCACACACACATCATGATTTGCAGAAATTAAACATTTGTTACATGTTTGGCAAACAGAATCAGAATTCAAATTAATTATAGTATGCTTAGAGCTACTACTAGAATCAACACGATTCGTGGTTCTTAAGTTAGACTTATTTATCCTAGGGTGTTCTTCTACTTTCTTCTTGTGGACACCTTTAGCTGGCGATATCCTATTTTTCATGGTATTGCTCCTAGGCTGTGATCCGCTAGCATTGGTGCAACAATTTACTTCTGTAGCAGGGGGCATAGGGACATTAGTCTTCTGAGTGTTCAGTTCCTCTACATGATTGTGTGTGTTACTATTTGATGTGTCACATTGTTCATCAAAAGTAACTTGCTTTTTCCTAATTAAAGGGGGTAGGATCATGCTTTTTATTTCGTTGGTTAAAGGCTTTCGGACAAGTGCCAATCGCATATTCTAAGAGTTCCTGAGAATGTTTAGTGTAACGGCAAGCAGAGAAAATTGATCTATCTAAGGGTCTTTCAACCTTAGCTTCCTCTACTATTTCGCGAAGGGTTTCTACACTTTCCTTAAGATGCAAGAGATAATCTAGATGAACTTCCCTATTGTTCCTATTATGAGGGGAAATTGGTTCAACATCTATAGCAAACTTACCTGGTGCAAGAACTGTTGGTTTTACATGATCCTTAGTGACACTATTCACTTTATTCAGTATTTGGGCTTTCAGATTTTCATTTTCAGTTGTCAAGGCAGATGTCTGTTCGATATGCTTAGC
This sequence comes from Tanacetum coccineum, assembly GCA_026074375.1. Lineage (NCBI taxonomy): Eukaryota > Viridiplantae > Streptophyta > Magnoliopsida > Asterales > Asteraceae > Tanacetum > Tanacetum coccineum. The sequence goes on along the minus strand of BQNB010038384.1, from coordinate 30,702 downwards.
ACGCGTGATCTTAATAGAATCATATAATTCTTTGTAATGTTGCTTAATGTTTTCATTTTCTGCCCTAAAAAGCTCATTGTGTTCTTGAAGAACAGTGACTTTTTCAGTTAATTGAGTGATCTGAAAATCTAAGGCCCTGAAATCAAGGGTACGGTCAGCTTCACTACGGGTCTCTTGCAAGTGAGAGATTTGCGTTTTCAATTTTTTGATGACGTTGTCCTTTCCTTGAAGGGAAGCTTTCATTTTTCCGATTACAAAGACTAAATCAAATTTTTTGATTACAAAGACTGAGTCAAAATCAGAGTAAACTCGAGCGAATGTATATGGAGTCGATTCCAAACTTTTTTTCTTAAGATTTTGATACTTTAACAGTAAATTTTAAGTGATTAACCTCAAAATTGGAAAAACGGTTTACTAATTCCGTATGATCTCGTTTTGAATCATTATCTCGTAAATTATATAAGCCCGCTTCAGTCCAGACAACGTGGTTTTTAAATATGGGTGGGCTTCATGCATTCAGAAAATCTAGATACAGTAAGCTCAGAATTCGGTGCAAATATAACAACACTTCTTTGGACAAAAAATCACAATATAAATTGGTCATGTTTGCTAAAGAAGATTTTTCCGCTCAATCTCATCATGCTTTCTATTTACAACATTTTGGTCAACTTCAGTTTCCAACTCTTCAAAAATGTCTTTCATTTCTTTAATTTCTTTAGTTAAAGCCTTTTGAATTCCCTTAAAATGTTCTTTAAGGGTTTTGAAAAATGGAATGACCTCGGCGAGGTAACATTCCTTGGTTTGTTTAAAACCCCTTTCCCCTTTAGTGAGCCCTGTTGGTGTAATTCTCTTTTTACAGGTTTTTTCAAATTCCGAAAAAGTTGTATAAGTGTAAAAATGTTAATTTTCACTTGACTCTTTGTTGGAAGCACCCTATGGACAAGCGTTGCAGGTGTATTTGGCGGGTGCACCATCAACGCTTTGATTGGTCTTGAGGCGGTGGTCTGCTTTTTGAGAGCTTCTTCTTTCATCTTGATGAGATCTTGAGACCTAAATATTTTCTCAAGGGTCAATTGCTTTTATGGTGTGAAGGTCGCTAAATAATTCGCTTTCGAGTAATCAGGTGGTACAATCTTAACCTTATGAGTCACACACTCATGGTCTTTCATTTTGTCATTCATTTTCCTCCTAGTGATTTCAGCTATCTCTAGGGTATCCTCTTGTTGTGCACTAAACCGGGACAAAATGATTGTTTTTGATATTTCATAACCATATATAGAGCATGCTGAACTGCTTTGCACGGGTGAGGCATAAAAGGTTCTTGAGCCAATATACTACATTAATTCTAATCATTATAATAAGTTTGATTAACACAACATGTGAACTTTTTTGAAGAGACTGGTCCTGTTTGTATAATTTATCCTCGACCTTTTCTTTTAATGCTTTCATGTCTAAAATTTTTTCAAGGTATTTTGTTTCTTTCTGTTAAAATCTTTTCAAAGACGTAACTTCTTCAAAAAACCATTGACCTTGTTTATGGTTGAATGTTAAAAGTAAGTTGTATTTTTTACGAATGAAGTTCCCTTTTTTCAATTTTCTTTCCTTAATATTACGGTCAGTGATAACTATTCTTAATTGATCATCATCTTATTTGTTTCTCTTTCCGTTAATTCAAACCTGGCCCTCTTTCACAACAGTTCAACTTGTTCCTTATTATGTTGTCCAAGTCAGCATTAAATGAAATATCAACAACTGTTTTCCGTGTTTTGTTCAGAAGACAGATTGGGCATTAAGCGGGTCATGCATAACATTAATAACATCATGTATGCATCCATTTTTGAACAGAAAACAATACTTAGTTGTACAACTGGCACTACTTCCATTAACAAACTGACATAGAAAGGAGAAATCATATTACTATCACTCGTATAATTAGCATGTGAATCAACAACGTAGTTTGGTTGTACATCGTCATGCATCTCGTGTTCTTCATGATGTTTACAAACAACATCCTGATAGTGATCATGGTCGTGTACCTCAGATAGAATGCCCGAATCATAAGATGGACCAGCTTCATCATAAACAGGATCTGCGGATGATAGATTAGCCATGAACATAGTCTGTGCCGTGGGAGCCCAACCAACAAATATCCAAAGCATCACAGTCATCAGCTGAAACACATTATCCACATTGAAGCTAATTCCTGATAGGTTTCTCATTGATTCAACTTATATATATATATATATATATATATATATATATATATATATATATATATATATATATATATATATTTAGTAAAAATATATATAAGGATAATATCAATTATAGAAGAGTAAGTAAGAATTCCGTAAGGCTTTAAGAAGGATTATTGCTTTTGACCAAAGCAAAATCCCAAAAAACCTTCCCGGGTCATTTCTCGACGAGGCGTGAATTGAGAATCGAGTTTAAGTTCGTGATCGCGTGTTTGAATGATTCAATATTTGATTTGGTTTCTAATTCTACTAATAACATGCAAAAACGAATAAAGGCAAACTAAAAACGAAAGCAATTAAGGACTTAAACGAAAAACGTTAACGGGAATCCTAAAAACGCGACTAAAAACCTAAAACATCAAATTTTAGCCCTACAAATGCAAATTTAATTTTTAACAGTCCTAAATGATAAAAGAAAATTTTAGAAAAAATAATTATATATTTTTGACTTTTATTTTATTTATTATAAATTAAAAACAGTTTTACTCTAAATAAAATATTAAAAATAGTAAATTAATTTTAAAAATTCTAGAAAAATTACAGTAAATACTTTAAACTATTTAAAGGCTAAGAAAAATACAAACTGAAAATAAGCCTTAAGGATAAGCTGTTAAAATAATAAAATAAGCTGTAAAAGCTAAAACTGAAAGAGTGTTTAAATATTAAATGATGCATGGTATAACTTGAAAAAGACCCCAGGGCAGATGGTGATGAGTGTTGTGTTAAATCGTTGGTGTGTTAAAGAGAAGGTCACAGGTTTGAAACCTGTGGCCATCCTTTTTGAAAAACATTTTTATTTTTGAAAACTTCTTTTTGAAAATGCTAAAATAAGCAAAAATAAACAATTTTAATAAAGGGACTTTTCGACAAAACTTAAAAATAAGCCAGAAATAAGCTATGCAAAGGCAGACAGTTTAGCTTAACAAGCTTAGTGGCTTTTAAGCTAAAACTGTTTTGGCTTTTTGGACTAAATAAGCTACTAGAAACACAAATAAGCTGAAACAAATCCTAAGCTATACCTAATAAGCAAAAAATAAGCAAACAAATAAACTAAAAAAGCACTAAAAACCAAAACAAACAGCAGACATTTAAAGGACTTTACCTACTTTTAAGCTAGGATTAAGAACTTAATAAGCACAAAGAAAAGCAAATAAGCTAAAACAGATTCATTCTAGACCTAACAAGCTTAAAGTACTTGAGAATAAGCAACTCTAAACAGCTGGAAATCAACCCTGAATAAGCAAATCCAAAGCACAGATTATAAAAACTTAAAGGTTTTTATGCAAAACTGATTAAGCTCTAAAACCTCAAATAAGCTACCACTAAACTCAAAAAGCTATCTAGACCTTAAATGCTACTTAATAAGCTATTCTAAATCAGTAATAAGCAATAACAACAAATTAAAAAGAAAGAAAAACAAATAAGCAGATTTCATGTTTTTGGGGTTTTTAAGAGTTTTAAAGACTAAATGAGATTTTGCAGCCCTATTTTTAAGCTAGTAAATGATGACTAAAATGTAAAATAAGCTTAAACAGATAAAGCTCATACACCACTTAGCTTATGTAGTGAAATTCAAAACCTAAAACCTACTTTAACTATCTTAAAACTAAGATCAAAAAGTGGTGTTTGAGCTTTTAAAACTGAAAACTTACTTTGACAGTGTAATGCTAAAAACTACAAATGACAATGAACACTTATCCAAAGACTATTCTACTGCATTTTAGAATCCAAACAAAGCACTCAAAGACACTAAAGAGGAATTTAAGCAAATCCAAGCATATAAGCTGATATAAAAGAAACAATGGTCACAGATTCAAACCATGACTTATAAGAACTTTGAAATAGAGTTTTAAACTTTAAAATCTTTTAAAAGCTGTTATTAAGACTTAGTTTAAGCTAAACAAAATTGGTTTAAAAGCCAAAAGAGGCCTTAGCAGTTTAAACTTCAAGTTAATACTGCTAATCCAAACACTCTTTTAAATTTTGAAAATGCATTTTAACTAAAAACAGTTTATAACAAGCTTAGAATTAAATCGAATAAGTAAAAACAAGACTAAATAAGTAATTTCCAAACAATAATAAGCAGTAGAATAAGCAGTAACATATTAAGCAGTTTAAAGAAAAAATAAGACAGTTTTTTTATGAAAACACATTCAAATGACTTGTAAGCTAAAAACTACATCTAGAAAGCATAAATGAGAACCAATAAGCAACAATAAGCAGTAAAAAGCATAAAATAAGCAGTAATAAGCAAAGAAACAGTGAATAAGCTATAAAATTTTAAAGAGTGAACTTACAAAACCCTTTTCTCTTGGTTAAGAACTTAAACACCCAAATTACTTCTAATCAATCATAATGCTTATCCAATAAGCTCTAATCCATGGCCATCCATTACTTACCATGCTCCAAAAAGCTAAAAATCCAAATTCTTTCTTAATGAAACAGTACCCTTGCAAAAACTTTTTGAAAAACCTTGAATGAGTTAAAACAGATTAATAAGCTTAAAAGAGCTTATAGAAATGATATGTGAACAAGAATAGGCTTGAATGCATAAAGATAAAAAAATACAGAATTGCTTAAAACACTTTAAAACTGAAATTTCATTAAGTAAAAGAGGATTACAAGACTTTTAAAAGTAAAATGACAGAATTTAAATGACATAAAACATAAATAAAAACATTAAAAGTAAAATTATACTACTCCTAAATAAAACCTAAACTACTCTCCTTTCACTGTGTGAAAAGCATACACATATATAGTCGTTATATGTGTTCTTGTACCTTTGAGGTGTGCTTCTTGTGTTAAAGCATCCCAAGCTTTAATCCTAGCCCTCAATTCCATCTTGTACTTCTTTAATTCAATCTTAGCCTTTGAAATTATCATGTCTAATCAAACTCTTTAGGATTGCCAATGTGGGCTTGTCCTTAACCTTGAAGAAAAGGTTAAACTAGGTTTGTTGGGTTTTGGAGAATAAGTTAAGAGAGGTTTGTTGGGTAGTTGCAGGGTAGACAGAGGTGAGGAGAGCGTGAGTAATTTGGGCGGGAAAATGGGTTTTGGTACTGTGTGGTTTAATTTTGTGACGAGGTTAGGGAAAAAGGATGTAGGGTGCAAAGGTTAAAAAGTTATAAGGGCTAGTTTTGTTAGTCCTTAAGGACTAGCAATGTTAGTCCTTAAGGGCTAACGATGTAAACGGTTTAGGGTGTTGGGCTAAATATTGTTAAAAGGGATTGGGCCAGTTAAGTTGTTTGGGCCATAGATTTATTTAAAGGGGTTTATTGGCCTTTATGGATTTTGGCTTTTAACTTTATATTTCAATATTATAATGGCTACCGCCCATAGATGGGAAAAGGATTGGCCCATTTAATCTTTCTTCGTTTTGGCCGTTGATTCGCTGATAGTATACACTTAAAATAACTCAAATGCAAATCTCAACCAAATGCCCTTAACCAAGGGAAAAGGTCAAAAGCTACACAAAGAGATTAAATATATAAGAATCAAATCAATTATAAAAAGATTCCGGAAGAGATATTCCCGGGTCGTATGTCCCAACGAAGGCTGCAATTGAAAAGTAATTTCTGGTTATGATGAGAAATTAAGATGGAAAATTTATGATGGAAACACTGATATAATTAACACTAAAATTTATTAAATAAAAATTAATTTATACTACGGGAAACAAATATGGAAATGGGATCTTAAAAACTACGGGAACAAAGTTAGTTATAATAGGGAATTTAAAATAAATCTATACTAAAATACGGGAACAAATTAAGATCGGGAAACCTAAATACTAAAAATAAGAAAATAATGCAAATTACATAAAAATCAAAAAAATTCTAATTAACTTAATTTAAAAAAAAAAATATAAAAAAACTAGAACTAAAACCGGAGGTCGTTTAATGTAAAACGAAAAGAAACGTAAAACGCACCCGTAAAACGGTCTAAAACTGAAATTTAATGAAAAATTAAGCCTATACAAAATTTAATATTTTTCTAGACACTAAATGAAAAGAAATTTTGTACAAAAGAGAAATATAATTGTTTTATTAATTTTCTGATTTTTTATGAATTTTTAAAGATTAAAAACTAATTAAAACTAAGAAAATATAAAAAGACAAAAAATAAAAGTTATAAAAATTCTGAAAAAATAAAATTAAATAAAGAAAAAGTTAACAATTCTAAAAATATAAAAATGCCCAAATTTTACTACTGTTTATATTTAAAGAAATTAAACTAATTAAAATTTTAAACCTAAGTTATATTAATTAAATTAAATAAACTAACTGTGGTTAACCTAATGGGACTACAGTGAAAATGGGACAAGGACAACGGGGTAACAGGCTCTAACCACAGGGACTAACCGAGTAACTACAAAATAAAAAATTTACACAAATGGTTCCCTGAAGGTGACCCCGATTACAAGGTAGGTCCTAAGTGCTTATTATCAAAAAGCAAAAGAAGAAAGAGTTGTTTAGGGACTTAGGAGAAACATTTTTCATAAAAGTAGTAAAAGCAGAAATGAACTAAATAACTAGAAAAGTGAGCTTAATGGGGGCCTGCAGAAGCTAAATAGCTTATGGCTTATTTTCTTATGCTTTTTTTGATTTTTTTAAGCTAACTAGATAAGCTACAACTAATAGGGAACAGATAAATAGGCTAGGGGATTCTTAAATAAGCTAAAGTATCTAGAATAAGCCCTAAAATAAGCTAGAAATGATTTAAGCTATAGTGGCAGTTTTAATAAGAAAACAGAAAAGATGGAACTTTAAGCCTAGAATAAGCTATACTAGAGGGGGAAATAAGCTATATGATTTTGGGGAATTAAAGAACTAGTGATAAGCTATAAATAAAAGCTAAAAGATCCTAAGGTCTAGGTTAAAATAAGCTAGATAAAAGGGGCTGAGTTTAGGTGCTCAGCACCAGGGGAGATAAGGCAGTGAAAAAAGGGGCTTTTTTGGGCTTATGAAATAAGCTCTTATGAGCTTTTTAGCCAAAACAACCCACAAACAGATTAACTAGGGATGCAAATGAGCTTATTTTCAAAGATTAGGCTTCTAAGGTTAAGAAAAAGCTGCTGATAATGGGGCTTAAAGTCAGCTGTTTTCAAAGATCATGCATAAAGCTAAACTTGACTCATACTTGGTCAAACCAAAGGGACAGCACAAGGGGGCTTTCTTTTTGGCTTCTTGTAACTCAAACAACACAAGAAATAAGGTGCTTAAGCTGTTTCAACAGCTTAAGCCCTTATGGTCACTTTGGCTCATTTATATTTTGACAGAATACAAAGGGGGACAAAAAACTTATTTTGACACTAAAAGTGGGGATTTAAATGGCTTAATAAAGCCTACACACTCAGCCAAAGTTGGCTGAGTGGTTACAACCCATAACCAACCCAAAATGACCCATTTTCATGCTAAACCAAACACCCCCTTATTTTATAAAAATCGATTTTTAACTGATTTTTGGTGAAATAAAGCTGAGATAAGTGATTACAAGTGAGTTTTAATAACTTTAACACATGTTTATATAAGTTTAAACAGAATTAAAAGCTTTAAATTATACTTCAAATTTTGACAATGGTAATTTTCACAAACACTTCTTAACTTTTATTTAAAACTGAAAGTATTACAACATAAGCTTACAAAATAAACTGAATACACTTAAAATGCTTAAAAGAAAGGCTTAGAATTAAAATTTAGCTAAAAACATAAAAAAAATGGTGTGTTTAATTCGGCTTGGTCTTCTCCCTTTTATAGCAGTCTTCAGCCTTCCTTTGGACTTGGGCTGTGTTTGTTGTGAGAGTACAACACTTCCTAAGCAATCCTAGCCCTTGGTTTGCCCTGTACACCATCTCACCATTAAAGGGGACTTCGGGGTTGAGTGAATTCCAAGTGGGAAGGGGTTATAGTGGCAGGGTAAGTGGGGAAAGGTGAGGGGTGAGCTGTAAGGGTACTTGGGAGAGTGGTATTGCAAGAAAACCGTGGGAAAGGGGCGGTTTGATTTTGGCGGGTACGGGGGTGGGTTGCAGGGTTTAAAAGAGAAGATTGGGGAAGAGGCAAGAATGCCCCCCCAACTCTTTCTCTCTTGTCATTTCTTTCTTGGCCCCTTTTTCAGTTATAAAGAAGTTTAGAAAGTGGCACAATTGGCCCCTCTGGTTTTATAACAAAAGAAAACAAAGAAGGTTAGGGGTAATTGCAAAACTGGTCCCTGCGTTTTATAACTAAAAGGATTTTTGGAAAATTGCAATTTCAGCCCTTGTGTTTTATTTTTCTCTTTTTCTTTTATAAAACAACTTTCAAACTTGGCATTTTTGGCCCTTTTTATTATTTTTCATTTTTAATTATAAAACAAAGTTTTTAAAATTTACATTTTTGGTCCTTATGTTTTATAAAAAAGGATTGTGGGTTTTTGTTGGGCTTGGGTTTTGTTGTTGGGCTTTTGGGCTTGTATTGGGCCCAATTGAGTGTGTCTGGGCCCAATAAGGTTTAGGCTTAAGTTATTGGGCTTTTTAAGGCCCAATAAGGTACAGGCTTGGTTATTGGGCTTGTTCAAGCCCAATAAGGTTATGAAGTGGGTTTTGTGTGTACAATGGCTGAGATTGGCTGTAACTGGGCTAGGATTGGGTCTTCAAAGTCTTCACAGTCTTTGTCAATTGCACACAAATGGGCTGTTGAAATTGATTGAGGGCCCATTTGGTCTTCACAGTCTTCATA
>BQNB010038384.1:0-21618 GCA_026074375.1 Tanacetum coccineum | reverse complement strand
CATTTTTGGACTTTGGCCTTGATTTTGCACAGTCTTTTCCATTCCATGCTCAGTTTTGTCATTTTGGCTTGGTTTTCTGTCTTTTTGTTGATATCCACTTCCTGCACAATACAAATGCAAAACAAACATATATTTGGCAGTTTTTGTCTGTTTTTGGTCATTTAAGCTAATTTTTAGAGGTAAAAGATATGTGTAATTAAGCACTTATCAATCACATTTAAACAAGATTAAACAAGTTAAATGATCAAAGAATTTAAAGAGATTTAGTGAGATCTAGAGAGAGAGAACTGAAAGAAATCTGTGCAAGAGGTTGTGAAAATAGTTGGAAGTGACCCACTATTTATAGGAGCTGAAAAACAGCTGTTTAAAAGTGGCGGCCCCCAGATATATTAGGGGACCGCCTGGGACCGTCGTATATTTACGAGGGCCAAACCGACAAATGCTTCTATTTTTGTCTTTTTGTCGTGAAATAATTATCTGGTGAAGACCTAACCTGTTTTGGGGGGAAAAGGACCATATTTGAATTTTAAAATAATTACCACATAAAACATTTCTTTATAATTCAAAAATAATTTGTCTAATTGATTTTTGAAAAATTGTTTTGTTACATTTATAAAAATGTAAAGTTTTAACACAAAAACTTATTTATTTGATAATCCTACAAGTTTAATGTTTGTTTGTACATACCTTATGTGATTTAGGCCAGGTGCAAACAAACGTCGGTGTTGATGCAGACTTGAGACGTTGAGAGATGTTGATGTATGTATGCATTGATGATTTGTGATTACGAGTAACTTACACACTTTACGTTATGTATTACAAGTTACATGTTTGTCATCACCAAAACATAAAGAGATCGCATAGATTAAATATCCTAATATTTGCACTAACAATCTCCCCTTTTTTGATGATGACAAACTACGTAAACTATAACACATAGTAAAGTTTAAAAGTTACTCTTTTACACTCCCTTCTCCCCCTTTTGTCGAAGCAAAAAGGTATTATGTGGATAATGGTTGGAGCATATAGGTTGGAGGAATGAGAAAAAAACATGAGAAGTAAGGTTGAGGCGGTTTTGTGTTTCTTGGATAATTTAGAGAAGGTCATAATAGATGAGAAGAAGACATGAAAAGAAAGTAGGTACTTCATATATATAACTTGAAGGTATAAGAAGAAGACCTTAAGATTGAGGGTGATTTAAAGTGGAGGAGGTGAAGTATTTAGAGTTTTAATGAACCCTTCATCGTATTTGACAATCCTCAATCCTATCTTCCTATAAAGGTAATCTTGTATCATCCCAGTGAAGTCTTTTATCATCACGTTTTAACCAACTCCATGTTATTTACCCACATATCTTTGAGCTCCCCCTTGCTCATTGCATCCCCATGATAGTTTCATTTCTTGTATTTAGACTCTAGCGGATCCATAGATCAAATAAATTACCATTGAAACTCAACACATTCGATGAATGCAATTTAAATGAGTAGGATGCTTGTAAGTGCTCCCCCTTGGTGTATGATCCCCTTGTCTGGGGCACCAAGGAATCAAGATATAGATGTGATACAAAACAAAGTTAGTAGACAAGTGCACATATACATATGTAAATAATGAATTGATAAACTTATGGTTCGGTGATTTGTGTTATTAAAAATATGATACCTTGAAAAAGAATTAGAGACTAGACACATGAAACTATTACTTCAAAATAAACTACCTAAATGATTAAAATAAAAAGACTCGAGACATATTTTTAATGACTAAGATTCGACCGAACTTTAATAAACGAGAATAAGATTCGTTTATTTTTTGTGACACAAATATTGTGAGAAAGACCATTTAAAGGTAGACGAATGTCGCTTAATATCTTGGCGAGATATGCCAATATATATATATATATATATATATATATAAGAAAATTAGACGAGAATGGAGACGATAAGCTCTTGGATGAGAATGAGAAAGATTCCATAGAGCTAAAAGGTGAGGAAGGATGAGCAAGACTAAAGAAGGAAGGTGTTGACAAGAGGTTGTCAGAAATGATTGATATATCATTTGCACTAACAATTAATATGCATATGATCCTATCGAGACAAAGATGGATGATTAGGAATTTAAAGGTTTGTTTGGTGTTTTGTTGGTAGACAATGTTGAGGAACAAAGGTGGGTATGTGAAGTGAGGTGGTAGTTCTTTAAAGGTGGAAGAATAAAGAGAGACGCAACAATGTGGTGACTCAATAACACTTGAAGATTCAAGATCTTCTTCATGTTCTTCACCTTCTAGAAAGTGGAAAGTTTTGTAAAGGAGTGACATTTGCATTTCACAAATTACTTATATATTTCAGATGAAATAATTTGATTGTCACGAGATATATGAGGAATTTTAATAGTAACAAGACTATTAGAAGAGAAAAGAAATGTTAGAAGTGAGAAGAAATGTTAGAGGTGAAAAGACTTATTAGAAGTGAAAAAGAAACATTTAGGAGTGAGAGGAAACGTTAGAAGCAAAAAGGCTATTAGAGGAGAAGCGACTATCAGAAGTGAGAAGTCTATTAGAAGTGAGAGGACTATCAAAAGTGAGAAGAACCGTTTAGAAGTGAAAAGGCCATTTAGGGTGAGAAAAGACGCTTACGAGAAATGAGGACCGGGGTATCCCGCGGGTGCTTGGGACACCTATGGATTTTTTTGATGTAGTGCTGATTTTTCAGAAAACAACGATTTTTCCCAAATGTATCATAAATGCACCTGGTCCATCGAAATGTGTTTATAGTCCTATCATTTTAATGAAATCTTCGTTTTAATTTACTTTTTAACTCTATTATATTATGGTTAAAAAAGATTTGTGCACCCGGTCATATTTGAACCTGGCTTCGTCCTAACCACGATGTGAGGGGATTTGTGAGTATGACGATTATAAGGATTGTGTTTGAGAGTGAGACGCATTTCATGATGAAATTCACTTGACTAATGACAATATAAGCAACGATGCTTATTTGTGTTGGGATAAGATGATAGACGTTAGCTCGTGGCAGCAAGAAAGAGAGAGAGAAAGGATGTTCATTTTATGATTTGAAAAAGAAACGACACATATCACAAGCCTGCTGTCGGCGGTCCTAGACATATTTGGAGGCCGCCAGATTAGGTCTAGGGGCCGTCGGACTGCCAACAGAAGGGATGTTTAGGGCAATTGATGAATTTTTGGAAAGGAGTGACATTTTGATTTGCATTTCGCAAGTTAAAGGTGCTTAAAATACTTCGGATGAAGTAATTAAGTTGTCATGACACGGAATGGAACACAGACTAGAATCAAGACTAGAAGAAAAGAAGAAAATGATTTATGGAATGTAGGGTAAAGAAATAATGTCTGCGATGTTATCTTCAGACGTAACCTTTTCGATGGAGATGTTTCCTTTTGGACATTGTCCCGAAGGAAATGGTGACGTATCTTTAGTGTGTTTCGTCCGCGAAAGAAAGAAATAAATAAAGAAGAAAACAAACGAAGTTAGAGACAACGAGCTAGAGAATGTCAAGACAGATGGTGGTTAGCGTAGGATAAACTATACTCACAAAGTTATGTCGCTCTTCTCGAGCATTGCGAATATTCATAAAACAATTACACGACGAGGTATATTGCGAAAGAGTGTTTTCGTTCGATAGGGGAAGAAGAATGTTTCGTCGAAGAGAAAGAATTGTTTTGTCGAAATGAGAAAGAATGTTTTCTTTGTGTCAATGAGAAAGAATGTTCTGTCGAAGAGAAAAGGAAGTTTTCGTTCAAAGAAAAAGAATTTATAGTTAGAGTAAAGAATATTTTCAAATCGAAGAGAAACAGGAGAGGTTTTATAATTATGTTGTTAAAAAGATTGAATATTGATTTTCGGATATGACCTTTACAAGTTTGTTGATCGCTCAAGTTAAAGAAACTGAATATTTCGGAGAACATATTTAAGTTGTCAAACACTATAGGAGAGATGGTTAGAAAAGTACTAAGAACTTTTTCTTGATAAAAGAGCTAGAGTTTATTTAGGAAGAAAGGATTTTTGTAGAGACGGATTAAGGGTATGTATGGAGTGAAGACTCTAGGGTATATAGAGAGAGAGGCACTGTTTATGATCGTATCGCGTGTTTTGGCCGCTTTTTAAGTCTTGGGCCACGGAACGCGAAGAAAAATTTTATTCCTAGTGTGATAAATTTATACCTAGACTGCATTTAAGACTTTAGAGTATAAGTATACCAAGTTTATCTAAGCATGAAATCAACACATTAAATCAACAAGAATAAAGTCGTAAAGACTATAAGACATTTTAAATTTAATTGTCACTACACTTAAAAATAACCATGGTGTAGCGAAGGTACAAATTAAACAGTAAATAAGTCCAGATGTAAAATGATGCATACAAAACGTGTTAAATTTTAAATGCAACATCATGTAAATCTTGTTAGACATTTAGCACTTAGGAGCATGTGTTATTTAATAATAATAAGAGATATTTTATCTAATTGCTAGAAAAGAAATTAGGCAATCAATTATTACAACCAAACATGCTTCAATAGTAAGCACAAATTAACGTTGAGCTATTTAGATAGAAAAATGAAAGCATATAATTGCAGATTACGAGAGAGCACGTATATTAGCTCTTGGTAACTTCAACAGCGCACTCAATTCTGGGAAAACGATGTAGGTCTAGATTGAATACGGAGAAACGAATTTCTAATTGCTTGTGTGCACTCCTAATGAAATCCAAGTCTATCAGGTAGATATTCATTGGGCATATTTAAGAAGAGCCATTTAATCAAATTAGTGAATAAATATGGTGACTATCATAGTGATGGCTCATTTAGGCTACAGATCATTTTCCGTGATTAAGTTATAACCACGAAACCCATAATTCACTCTTGGAAGTAATTTCAACGTTAGGTTTTTTAAAATTGAATTTCTAGTGAAATAGGATTTTATAGAGAGGTTTGTGATGTTATTCTCTTGTTAGAGCAAAATAGAACATTCCGATAATTTGCCTATTGAAGTGTTAGCAAATAAATTTTGTATTATCTTTTCATAAAGGGCTAATCTAGATCTCAACTAACTGATTTAATTTCGGGTTTGCACGCATGAATCCAAATCAAGTGTTGTGGAATTTTAAGGTTAAGATGACGGTGCACAAGAATATTTGAATTTTTGGTGTAGGATTATGTATAGGGAGAGGAGATCATGAAGAAGTTGATGTAGTAGAACCTAGGAGTATGCTTAAGAGTGATCAATGTGTAATTCTTTATAATGAGAGAGTGTTCAAGAATGCATGATTTGATGTCTTTTTTCGAAAGGAAATACAATTAAGGTTATCTTACCTCAAATGGATCTTGTGAAATGATTTCATGTGTTTAATAATGATCGTATGATTGACTAAAGGTTTAGAGACATGTATGGTGGGAACTTGTTAAGCAAGAGTTGTTGTGTGAGTGGAGTCCCTGAGGGATAGGAAGATGTTTTAAATCTAATGCCATGGGGCAGATTTACCTAAACTGAGGATGAATCTAGGTTGAAGGATCCATCAATCCGTGGAGATGCCAAATTTGGACAAGGATCATTTTCCAATATTTGGGAGATAGGTTGTTGAATTCGGTTATTAAGTGAAGACTTATTAAGTTATAAGGGTTCTTGGTTTGGAGATTTTCGGATAATGACTCAAGATATGCTTATCAAGTTGGCCGAGTACTTATGAGTTTCCGATGAAAGATTCATCAGTCGTCAATCCTACCTTAGAGAGTATGTTTAGATTTAGCATGTATAATTTAACCATAGTAATAACACAACCATTTGATCCACTTTAGACTCAATGTGACATTTTCATACAAGTGTGAATTGCAATTGATGACTAATCTTGTTTATTATGTCTTGCAATCATCTTCGGTGACTTCTTAGTAATAACCAGGATGGTTGAACATGTAGACACATATAATATCTATGTCATTTGATGATATTTTCGTGTGATCTAGATAAATCCTAGTCTCGATTTCATGTTCATATTCTAAATTTGTAATTAGATTGAATGATGAGATTGATTATCGTTTGAATAATAATCATCTTCATATTCGAAATCCTCTTACAATCACTTATTGAAGGAAAGCACGATAATGGTTTGTGGAATATGTTTAATTTTTCCTAATCCTAACCTTATATGGTTAGAAAGGGTTGCATTTGGTGAAGAAGAAATATTATGCTTATTTGGTAAAGTAAGAGAGAGTTTTGAAGAGAGCTAGTTTGAGTTTTTGATTTTGTGCTTTGAATTGTTGGAGCAAAAGCTACATATGTTGTGCAATGAGCTGCTCATGTTTGGCTTTTCGGAAGATACGACTTTACAATTGCAGTGCAAGGTAAATTAAGTGAATATTTTAGACAAAACATTCTATGTCAGTCAATCCTACTTCATTATGTATTTTTATGCTAATATTGCCAAATATTTGGAACTACCAAACTATTGGACACGTAGACTCATATGGACTTCATTTACAATGTGTGAGTTATGATCCGATGCATATTCTTATCGTCTTGGAAAAAGGATGTCATTATTTTTATATCAACGAGTATGATTGAGTATTGTAGGTTTAAGAGAATATCTCTTGTACCATTTTGATATAATTCTTAAAGCTAGACAATAAGAAATCCGATTTTTGTCCATACTCGAATAAACTTGTCAATTATATTCGATATTAATATCTATCATAATTTGAATAATTAATTGAATCGATATATATTTGAAATCTGTGTTCTTTGTACCCTCACGAACACATCTTTTATATAAGAAAGAATTAATGATTTTATGAGTGTAGTATTCTATTAATTCCTAAGACTAGTATGTTAACACTCTTTTAAAAGAAAAAAAATAAATATTTTCATAGTGTGTTCCATTAATCCTAAGACTAGTTGTATGGTGAGGTTGATGAATAATGACAAGTTAATTTCTTACTTCAAAATTATCATATATTTTGCTTGTGTGAAAAACTATTGGTGTTATACCTAGCATGAATAGTTTTTGACATTTTATGAGTATATAAATAATTTTCCTAACCATTTTTATACAACACACATCTTTTGTAAAATACTATACGTTTATAAAAAGAATATAATTATGTGTGTGTATTAGAACAATGCAAGCATAAGCAAAGTTTAAAAATACATTTTCTTTTACTTAATTACCAATGTATTAATACTCTCTTTTATTTTGTTTAACCAACCCAAGGTCAAACAACGCAAGGTGATGAAAAGATTTAGACATCTTGTTGGAAGAGAGTTAATGTGTTGGAAATATTTTAGTGACGGATTTTAACATATGATCTTAGGACATTATTTTTCTACACACTTGACAAACTATTGAACTCTTATTCCTAAATGGGTTACTACACTCAAAATGATCTACAAGATGTTTATGTAACACTTGTAAAAATAGTGATTTATGCCTATATGCAATGCACAAACAATTTTGCAACTTAACGCAAGAAATCCAGCGTAATTCCTATTAGGCATAATCCAGAAAACTAGTAACATACAAATAGAATACATGGCACATGTGTTTAGATATATAATTAACTCAATTACAAATAGTAATGATTACTTATTAATATCTATTAACCAAGTTGAATCAAAAGTAAACACACATAATCATCTAGCATACACATAAGGATATTCGTCGTTGTTTTGTGTATTAGATATAACGATGTAACTTGGTTAAACGCTTTTTTTAGTACCGGTGTTTCATTGTTTTTGGAATATTAGCAATACTTTTTACTTATCGTCAATGGATATTTCTATTTATACGTTTATTCTTTGTATTTAGTGGGGCCTCCGTATAGTAATGGCATAGGGTCACCGAAATCCATGAGTGGCCCTGATATTTGCTGCATTTTTTATATTATTATTCATTACACTAAGATAGTGTGCATATTTAGTGTCAATATTGAAGAACATTTTTGTACTTTTTGAACTATCTTAGTGCAAAAAGTACAATTAGTGTTAACATTAAAGATGCTCTTAGTGAATTGGTCAAGTATATGATTAAAGGATAAATGATGCTTTATTAAACTGATCACACAAAGCTCATACTCAACATGACTAACCATATATTTAATAACCAGGCAACACATAATTGTTATGAACGAGGTGGGTTACCTACGCTCCGATACGGAGCACGAGGGACTAACGCTGCAACAGACAAATAACCTCATGGGCTACTTTTGTAAATTGCTAAAAAAAATTAAGTTAACAGTCGTTATTTAACATTCGTTAAGTAACGACCGACCCCAATAACTATTTTCGTAAATTGTTAAAAAAATTAAACTAACGGTCATTACTTAATGACTGTTAGTGGGGGAGGGGGTATTTTATAAAAATTTTAAAGTGAGGCTAGTTTTTGTAATTTGACACATAGTGTGATGTGCTATTTTGTAAATACCCGAGATGCTATTTCGTAAATATCAGCGGGTTGCGAGTGGGTTTACGTGTTGATCCCACTTCAATAGATCTTGAATTCCTTAGCTTGTGTAAGGTTTAGTTATGCTAGATAAATCTAACACAACTTAGTTAAAAAACTTTGTTTGATAATACTAAAGATTATGCGGAATCTAATCTTTAATATAAGAAGAATTCTTCAATGAAACACTAACACAAGAACACAATTTTAATTCAACAATAAAAGCTCCAATATTATTATTACAAATAATACGAATACTCTTCTAGTATTAGGGTTACAAAACCTTAAAGCTATGACGATATCAAAAACAAAAGATTTCTAGATATGATTCTGATATCAAACTCTATGCCCTAGGACCTCCTTTTATACAACAAGGAGTCCTAGTCGATTTACAATATATTACAAAAACTTAGAATATTCTTAAAGATCTATCTATAAATAACAATCCTTATTAACTAAGTAATCTTGATCTTTAAGCAATCTTTATCTTTTTTGAGCAGTCTTTATCCTTTTAGCAGTTGTAACTTTGTACCAGCCACATTAACTCTGAACACTAGCATTAGTAACTTATACACTAGCAGCATTAACTATGTACAAGCAGTAGTAACTACTTAGAATATTTTCTTCAATCTTCACTAGCATTACTAACTTTACTCTACCAGTACTAACATATAGTAGCAGTAGTAACTAGCAGTTTTAATATACACTAGCAGTACTCAGTTACACTAGCAGTACTAACCACTTAGCATATTTTTCATTAAAGTTAATGATCAGCACTAACTTTTGCTTAGCAGTAGTAACACAAAACTTAGCAGCAGTAACTCTAAGATCATTAAGAAGTCTTTTAATCTCAACAATCCTCCCCTAAACTTGATAATTATCTTCAAAAACATTAAGTTTCTTCATTAAAAGCTTCATTAATCACCAGGATGATGCTTCCAAACACTTTATTGATTCTTGAGTTGCTTTGTGATGAGCTTAAGAAGCTGATAACATATTTCATTCCAATGATCAGCTTGCAGCTTCTTATTCAGCATCTTTGTGATTATAGCAGGTGTAAGAGGATATCTCTTCTCTACCAACATAAAGACATGCAGACTTTGAAACCTCACAAAGTGTACTCCACAGGAATCAAATAGCTTCCAAACCAACTTTTTGTTTACTTGTAAATTCCTTCACACTGTATCTTCTATATGATGTTCAAACATTGTCATTAGATCACCCCATAGTACTCTCTTATAGCCCTCCTCTGGCCTTGTATACCCATGCTTAGCTTTAAACAATTTCCACAGAGTTTCCAAATCTTCTCTGTTAAAGCTTCTAAGCATCTGAATAAAGGCTGAGTACCTCTTTGAACTTCCATCAACTCTTATAATTTCATAGTAGCTGATCTTTCATTCTTTAACAATCTTCCAGTCAACAATGCTTAGAGGTTTAGTAGCTAAAGGTATAGCATCAACTGCTACTTCTTCTTCACCAGGAATAATTTTCATAAGCTCTTTTATCTTAGTTGCTTCTTGATCATCATCCACCTTCTGCTTATTTGCATTCTCTTGTTCTAGCTCATCTCCTGCTCTTTTTGAACTGCTTTCTTGTGCTATCTCTACTTTCTTGGAACTTTCTTCCATTACTTCTGCTTTCTTGGAACCTTCTTCCATTTCAGTGCCTTCCACCAACTCTGTTCTGAAGTCAACAAAGGTGTTCACCCTCTTGAAAGCTTTGTCAAACAATTCTTGAATATTTGCAAAGGACTTGCTCTTTAAGTCTTTGGGCTTCCATCTTGCCATATTCTTCAGGTAAGTACACATGATACTCCTTTGTTAAGCTCTTGTAGTGGTCTATTTCTCTTTTCTTCTGCTCTCTTAGCTGCAAAGTGCTTTCTTCTTTTCTTTAAGAGTTGTTGAAACATTGTAGCCTTCTCATCAACATTCAACTCTTCTTGCTTATCTGCTTGCAGTCTTTGAGCCAATTCATAATCAGTCTCAATCTTAGCCTGAATGTCATTCCATTCTTCAGTCAAGGCTATATTGGCTTCATTTTTCTCCCTTGCAAGTCTCTCTTCCTTATCAAATTCATCTTGTAATCTTATAGCTTCTTGTTCATCAAAGTTGATTTGATCTTTCTTCTTCATCTTCAAAGGTTCTTCAACCATTATACCTTTACCCTTGTCCTTTGAAGGAATTGTTGTTGTTGTTGTTGTTGTTATTGATTCACTTGGCTCTTGAAGAAGAATTCCTTTAGTAGTTGTTGTTGTAGCAGTAGTAACCTTAGGTTTTACACTTTTTAATTCTACCAGTGCTTGAGCCAAAGTTATTTCATCTTCAGTTATTGTGGCAGCACTAACTATTGTAGTAATGCTAGCAGTATTAACTTTAACAACAGCACTAACTTCTTTAACAGGAACTTTTTTTTCAACAAACACCTCATCACCATGTAAATCATTTACATCAAACATTTCAACATCATGAACATTTTCCAGGGTGATGTCTTCATCAACATCAATATCATGAATTTTCCTCTCCTGTTTAAGAGCATCCTCCTGAGAGGAGACTTTCTATTGCCTTCCCTTTGACTTCTAGATGGTTCGCCAGTAGGACAAGAGCTAAGATCTGATTCGTCAATCGGCGAATCCATGACGCTGTAAACCTTGCAAAGGGGAAGAGTTCGATGGTAACGCACCTGATACAAAGAGGGGGTGGGGGAGGAGTCTGAAATCTGTAACTAGCTTCATAAGAGGAAACTCTCTTGCAGATTCTACCAACCTTGTTATAAATATTCTGTGCTTATAAGTTCAGATCCTCCTTCTTCTCTAACCTTCTTGTCTCTAAGTTTCAAACTTGTAAGCTCTTGAGTTGAGCAACCCGCCCCACCCCCCTTCTTCGTAGTTACTCTACCACACCCGTCAAGACACTTTGTTGTAATTTGGTACACAAATCCATCAATTCCTTAACAGTTTTCCATACTGGCTCCTCATTGAAAGCCTCATCTTGCTAGATTGTAGGATCTCACCCCCCCCCCCCCCCCCCCACCCCCCTCTAGGACACTAGACTGAGGTACCTGGGTGTCCTTCTGCTTAGGCCACCTACGATTTTGTTCCTTTGAGGTTAAGAGATGAAGGTTGGAGTATTGATTGGTATGTTTTGGGGATCAGTTGGCATGGCTGAACCTTTACATTTCTTCTTGTGCTTGAAAACTACATTGTTGGAAATAATGATGTTACTCTACAGAAAGTCTTTACTTGCCTTCTATGTTAGCAAAATTTTCTTGTGTGAGAGGGCTGTACATAATACTTAGTGACCTGAACATCTCCTCCATTGATACTCCCAAAAAGGACTTGTATAAAACACTTAGATTAACATCAGAATTTACAATCATTATCCAAGTTCTTCCCCATGCTTTTAAAAAAATTCTTGGCAAAGTTGCAACTTTTAGTTTGTGGCTTAAACAGTAAATGCAAAAAGCACATAGTGCTACTAAATTCATTCCATGCAGTAGTCTTAGCACCCAGGCATTGCAAAATAGTATGAATAAGAAATTTCCATTGAGGAGAAAAGAATGCCTTATAGAAACTTAGCTTTTGTGAAAGTTTTTCATGCCCTATTCTTGTAAGTTCTTCAAAAATGGTAGCATTAGGCAAGCAGTCCATACCTTTCTCATCATCTAATTAAAGGTCTCTTCTAACAGATGCTTCAGTAACAACTATCTTCTTTCCATCCATTAGGGCTTGTAACTATTGTTTCCCATTGACCGTTTTTACCTTGACAGTAGCCCAAAATTGTTCAATACATGAAGTATATATAGTGGGATTAATGGTTAAAGCATATTTTATGGTGTGTGTATTCAGAAAATCCATAACTTGTTTAAACCCCTCACTTTCAGCGGGTTTAGCCAAAAACGCGACTAAATTGTGAGTATTAACAAACTGTAGGGTCGTCATTATGTTGGGTTTTGATGATGAATAATGAAATTGAGTTAGGGTTTGTGATTAGAGAGTATATGATTGAATGAAATCGATTAAATGAGTGAATGAAACCCTTAATCGAAGTATTTATGAAACTATACTCAATAGCATTAACGTTCACCAGCAGCTGTAAGTTATGCCTAGCAGCATTAACTTTCAACTGCAGTAGTAAGTTTATGCCTAGCAACATTAACTTTCAACAGCAGTAGTAAGTTTATGCCTAGCAGCATTAACTTTCAACAGCAGTAGTAAGTTTATGCCTAGCAGCATTAACTTTTCCCAACAGTGGTAAGTTTATGCCTAGCAGCATTAACTTTTAATCACCAGCATTAACTCCAATTCCAATATAATCAGCTTTTCCATCATCAAATTTACATTTTAGCTCACAAAATCTCTCTGACCGTTTTTGATTTCTCTTAATTCTTTTTACTCACAATTATCTCTTTTTGTTTTTAAACAACTCTCTTTCTGTTTTTTAACTCACCACTTCTCTTAATTCTTTTTCTCACCAAATCACTCTATCTGTTTTTATCACACATCTCACATTCTGTTTTTCAACTCACAAATTCTTTCAATTCTTTTTCTCACTCAATCACTCTATCTGTTTTTATCACACATCTCTCTTTCTATTTTTCAACTCACAAATTCTCTCAATTCTTTTTCTTACTAAATCACTCTATCTGTTTTTATCACACATCTCTCTTTCTGTTTTTATTCTCACCAACTCTCTCAATTCTGTTTACCTTACCATTTTCATAATCAAGACTTTAAAGATTGAGCATTTCAATACTAGAAATCAAATATTGAAATCTACTTACATCAAATGCTTTTGTAAGTAAATCTATAACATTCTAGTCAGTATGAATCTTGATCATTTAAATTAGCTTCTTTTCATTGTAATCTATGATAAAGTGATGTCTAACCTCAATGTGCTTTGTTTTTGAATGAAAAACAAGGTTCTTAACTATGCATATAGTACTCTCATTATCAATATAAATATTTGTATGCAAAAAGTTATACCCATAATCAAGCAATTGATTTTGAATCCAAAGCACTTGACCACAGCAACTTGAAGCAGTTACATATTCAGCCTCTGTTGTGGAGTTAGAAACTATAGTCTGCTTCTTGCACTGCTATGAAATCAATCTACACCCAAGAAATTGACAGCCTCTTGTTGCAGACTTCCTATCTAAGCTTGCTCCAGCATAATCACTATCAGTGTATGCTACCAAATCAAAAGGTGAATCTTTTGGATACCAAATGCCCAATTTATGTTGACCTTTTAAGTATCTAAAAATTCTTTTCACAGCATGAAGATGTGACACTTTTGGGTTGACTTGGTATCTTGCACAGGCACACAGTGCAAACATAATATCAGGTCTTGAATAAGTAAGATACATCAATGAACCAATCATTGATCTATATAAATGAACATCCACTTCTTCACCATCTTCATCCTTGAGCAAAGGCTTTTGAGTTTCCATAGGTGTGCTTGCTGTCTTGACATCAGTAAAACCAAATTTCTTCAAAATCTCAGTCACATACTTGTCTTGACTGATAAAAATCCCATCCTCCTTCTGCTTTACTTGCAGTCCTAAGAAGAATGTGAGTTCACCCATAGAACTCATCTGAAACTTCTTATGCATCATCTTCTCAAACTCAGTGCATAATGACTTCTTTGTAGAGCCAAAAATGATATCATCTACATACACTTGAACTAACAGAATATCACCTTTGTCCCTTCTGATAAACAAAGTCTTGTCTATCTTTCCTCTCTGAAACCCATTGTCCAACAAATAAGTTGACAAGGTTTCATACCAAGCTCTGGGAGCTTGATGCAGTCCATAAAGTGCCTTTTCTACTTTGTATACTCTGTCAAGAAAGTCTAGATCTTCAAATCCTGGTGGTTGACAAACATAGACGTCCTCTTCAATATTACCATAAAGAAAATCACTCTTGACATCCATCTGGTACACCATAAAGTCTTTAAATGAGGCATAGGCTAAGAATAGCCTAATTGCTTCAATTCTAATTGCTTCAATTCTGGCAACAAGGCAAAGACTTCATCATAGTCAATCCCTTCTTCTTATGTGTACCCTTGAGCAACCAATCTTGCTTTATTTTTAATCATAATTCCTCTTTCATCCTTTTTATTCCTATAAACCCATCTAGTGCCAATAGCCCTTTTGCCATTTGGTAAATCTACCAAGGTCTAAACCTTTTGTAATTTGAATTGTAGAAGCTCATCATGCATACCTTCTATCTAACTTGGATCCTTCAATGCATGAATTACTTTTTTGGGTTCTTCTTGTGATAAAAAGCAAGCAAACAAGAAATTTTGAAAGTCTTTATGATTTGTTCTTTGCTGAACTGAACTAAACAAACCATGTTCTTACAAATTCTTTATCATTCTTCTTGTTTAAGGTGCTGAATTTAAATCTCTAATAATTTGTTCAACTGGATGATCTTTGTGTATTCTTGTAGTTTGAATAGGACTGACAGGCATAAATGCATCCAAATTGTTCATGTCAGCCTATGCACCAACATCTTCATCATCATCTGCATAGATAATATCTTCCAATTCAGGCATATTTGGATCATCTGGAAGTTTAATGCTTGATTTTCTACCAACAACATTAACTTCATTTGTGCTAGCAGCATTAACATTGTTAGTGTTGTTAACATTATCATCCTTCTCTTGATCATTACTTTCATCCTCTTTACTTGAATCACCACCTTCTTTTCCTGGTTCTTCAGTAACCTTCTTTTCATCATCTCTTGAGGGTCTGAATTCAACATCAGGAGAACTCTTTGAACTTTGAGCGAATAGTGGATCAGCATGCCACAATGGTAGTAGAATGTAATATTTGCCACGTATTGTCTCCATTTTACCTGCATCATCACATGCTTTTGTACCTGCATTACCATTAGACTGATTTCTTGTAACAACTGGTTTATAATTCATTGACTTTGTTAGTGCATCAATATCAAAAAGCCAATTTGGTCCACTTCCTGTAATATTAGGTGTATTCTCACTAAACTGGACATGCAGGTTCTCTTCAACTATCCTAGTTCTACTGTTGAATACTCTAAATGCTTTACTATTGATTGAGTACCCAACAAAGAATCCTTCATCAGCCTTACCATCAAACTTGCCTAAGTGATCTATGGTATTGAGAATTGTAACAGGACACCCAAATGGTCTCATAAAGCCTAAAGCTGGTTTTCTACCAAGAAAAAGTTCATAAGGGGTCTTGTTATGAGGCTTAGTTACTAATACCCTATTTTGCACATAGCAAGCAGTATTAACTACTTCAGCCTAAAAAGTAGTAGGTAGCTTAGAATCAGCTAGCATTGTCCTGACAGCCTCAATTAGTGTTCTATTTTTCCTCTCAGCTACTCCATTTTGTTGAGGAGTTCTAGCTACACTAAATTCTCTCTTCATACTTTTTCTCTCACAAAACTGATTCATCTCCTTATTCTTGAACTCAGTTCCATTGTCACACCTAATTACCTTAACCCTTTGATCTATTAGATTTTCTACTTCAGTTATAAAGGACTTAAGAATGCCACTAGTCTCATCCTTAGTAGCTAGAAAGAAAACCCAACTAAACCTACTATAATCATCTGTGACAACTAGGCAATACATGTTTTTCATTAAGCTTTTTACAAATGTTGGACCAAACAAATCTATGTGTAACATATGTAAAGGTTGGTTGATTGAACTTACTGTTTTGGACTTACAAGAAGCTCTATGTTGCTTTCCTTTTTGACAAGCAACACAGGTTTGATCATTTTCAAAATGTTTTGAAGGTAAACCTCTTACAAGATTTCCATTAACTAGTTTATTCATAGTTTCGAAATTTATGTGTCCAAGTCTCCTATGTCAAAGTTTAGATTCATCAGATATGGCTTTTGCAAAGAGACAAGTTAGACCTCCTTTAGGAACAATATTCTTTAAATCAACTCTATACATATTGTTCTTTCTAGGAACTTTAAGTAAAACATGACTTTCATTAGTTAACTTAAAGTTTGGAGATAAAACAATACATTCAGTGTCATTAAAGAAAACACTATTTTCTTGTCACACATTTGTGAGACACTAAAGAGATTAAACTGTAACTCTCTCACAAAATACACATTTTCATAATCTAAATTATTAGTTTTGATTGTACCTCTGCTTGTTATTTTCCCTCCTTTGGGATTACCTCCAAAGGTAACATATCCTCCATCAATTTCTTCAAAGTCAGTAAGATAGGACATGTTCCTTGTCATGTGATTTGAGCATCCACTATCAATCACTCCTTTATCGTGTAAATCTTGTTGTGGATTGCCCTGCATATAAGGTAAGAAAATCAGTCTCTTTTGGGGACCCAAGCCATCACTGAGTTGGATCTACCTTGTGCATCAATATTATCAAATATCTTTAGAATTATTGATGCACTGTTGTCTTTAGAAACATGGTCTATAACTTTAGTCTTTGGTTTCCAAACCCAACAAACTGAGGCCTTAATAGCATTAACCTGGTTTTCCTGAACAACATAAATAACTGCTTTTGGCCTAGCAGCATTAACTGCTGCTTTTGGCCTAGCAGTATTAATCTTTTTATCCATAACAATATTAACCCTCTGAATAAAATTATTGTTTTTAACTGCTGTTTTGTTGTTAATGGGTCTTCTAACAGTTAAATGTGCTTTATTAAAAACATTTGACATTGGTCTTGCACTATTCACTGTTGTTCTTGGTTAAGCAGTATTAACTGGTCTTGCAGTAGTAAGTGATACTAGGCCTGACTTCATTAATACTGCTTTTGGAACCGTGTTCCTTTTAGGACTGGGGTGAGATATTCTAGTAAAATTCTGGTGATTCACCCTTTGAGTATAGTTCCACACTGGTTTTACCATCTTTTTATTATTAAATAGTTTTTTATGGTTATCACAATCATACTGCAGATGCCAGACCTCATTAATACTGCTTTTGGAATCATGTTTCTTTAGGACTAGGGTGAGTCATTCTAGAAAAAATTCTTCGGGGGGGGGTGGGGGGGGTGGTGGTGACTCAACCCTTTGAGTATAGTTCCATACAGGTTTTACCATCTTTTTATTATTAAACTGTCTCTGATGGTTTTATCACAATTATTACTACAGTGATCAAACTTTCACATACATTAGCAAGCTTTTTACTACATCTCAAAATTACTTCCTAATCTTTGAGACATCATATTATTCTAGTTTCTTTGGTTTCCTCTAGGACTATGTGTGTTCTGCCTATTTTGATTACCTTGTTTAACAGTTGTTTTCCTAGGAGTTTTACTTGCTCTTTAGATTTAACAAACTCTATTTTAGCGCACCACTAGGTTATAAACTTTTTCTTTTGAATCTTATGCTCTGAAAGCCTATCTTCTTCCTACTATTAGACAACCCAATTCTTCCAAGTGAATGTGAGTCACCAATATTCTTCTTAACCGCCTTAGGCTATGTAAGCACAGCCTTAGCATTCACTAGTCTTAAACTACAGGCTTCTTAACTGCAGGTTTAACTAACAAATGCTCATTCACAAAACCTCTTCTATACCATAGAATGACAAATCAGGTTTTTAGAGGCATAAAGTTTTCCCTGATATACGGGAGGTGGAACAAGCATTATAAAACCCTAAAAAATGAGAAAAAAGTTTTGAAAAAAAAAAAGGTGTTTGTTGGGGTGCCTATTTTGCACTTATCAACTATCTAACATCTATATAAGAATGCTAAGCCTTTAGATAATGGTCTCATATTTTTTTACTGTTACCATAGTATTTCATCCTTTTTGTGTTTTGAGCCATTCCAACTTTCCCCTCACTAAGCTCTGTGATAGCTACTTCTTTTAAATAAATCTTACGTTTTAAGAGCTTGATATCTTCTTCATAAACAGACTCATTTTTCTTATAAACTAGAAGTCTTGCTTCTACTGACTCTAAACCTGTTTTAATAAGTAATAGCATTTATCTTAGATGTCCTTAAGTCTTTTAATAGTTGTTTATTTTGTTCTTTAAGAATTTTAACATTTTCCAAACAAGATGATGAACAGTTTGAATTAGTAGATACCTTAGAGTTAGAACTTGTAGAAGAGTAAGCCATCAGTGCAAAGTTAGTTGGACCTTCTTCTGCTTGTTCACTCTAATCATAATCACCATGACCATCACATGAGATCAAAGCATTGGAAGTAGTTGTCTCCACTGGCATAACCCTTCTTGTGTTCTCCCTATTCTTGTTTTCTTGGTTCATTGGAGCCATGCACTCCCTTGCAAAGTTTCCTCTTTTGTGGTAGTTGTAACACTCCACCTTGGACTTATTAAACCCAATGGTTTCAGTACCATTCACAGTAAGCTTTCTTACAGTGTTCTTCAAGAATCTCCTTGCCCTTATTGTTAGCATAGCCATCTGTCACCTCAAATCCATCTCTTCTAAATCATCAGGATTAATTTGTTGCAAGTCCTCATTGTCAAGTTATGGACTGTTTGGTTGACTTGCAAAGAAAGCACAGATAACAGCATCACTCAAGTTATCAATTGTTGTTGAGTTAACAGCAGTAGCTTGAGTGCTAGTAGTTGTAACATCATGAGTAGTATTAACTGCTCTATTTGTACTGTTCGTGCTGTTTGAGGACACAAAGGCTATGTTTTGTGTGTTTGTGCTTGAGCTTGATGTCCCTTTGACCTCTAGTTCATAGATCTTCAGGTTGTTATAAAGATCATCTAAGCTTAATGTATCTATCTCAGGCTTGTTCCTCCACACAATGGTATGTGTGTTCCATTCTGGTCACAAACTTTATAAGAACTTCTGATTCACATCTTCTTGTGAGATACTTTCACCATAAATCTCCAACTGACTGATAAGCATTTGAAGCCTATCAAAGGTTTGATCTAACACCTCTAAGCTAGATGCAGTAAAATTTTCATACTGCTACTTTAGAAGATTCCTCTGAGTCTTTTTAGTAGCGGCATTCCCTCCAAACCTCTTCTCAATAGCCTGTAGCAATGACTTGGCATCTTTGATGGAGTTAAACTTCAATTTATGTTCATTAAGGATGCCCATCAATAAAGTGCTTCTTGACTTTAGCTCTAACCTCCTTTGTGCCTTTTCTTCAGTAGTTGAAGGAGCAATTATAGTCTCAACTCCTTCAACAACTTTTTTTATTGGAGGTGCATTACCATTCTCAATGACTTCCCATAGAGAATAATCGATCATCTGGATGTACTATTCCATCCTCATCCTCCAAAGCTCATACTCACCTGGTTTGAGCATAGGCACTTTTGATGCAGCCACCATATGTACTGAGTCTTGATCCATGTCTTCTTAGCAAAGTTTCTCAAAGCAACAAGCTCTGATATCACTTGTTGATCCCACTTCAATGGATTTTGAATTCTTTAGCTTGTGTAAGGGTTAGTTATGCTATATAAATCTAACATAACTTAGTTAAGAAACTTTGTTTGATAATACTAAAGATTATACGGAATCTAATCTTTAATATAAGAAGATTTCTTCAATGAAACAGTAACACAAGAACATAATTTTAATTCAACAATAAAAGCTCCAATATTATTATTACAAATAATACGAATACTCTCCTAGTATTAAGGTTACAAAACCTTGAAGCTATGACGATATCAAAAACAAAAGATTTCTAGATATGATTCTGATATCAAACTCTATTGCCCTAGGACCTCCTTTTATACACCAAGGAGTCCTAGTTGATTTACAATATATTACAAAAACATAAAATATTTGTAAAGGTCTATTCTATAAATAACAATCCTTATCAACTAAGTAATCTTGATCTTTAAGCAATCTTTATCTTTTATGGGCAGTCTTTATCCTTTCAGTAGTTGTAATCTTTCAGCAGTTGTAACTTTGTACCAGCAGCATTAACTCTGAACACTAGCAGTAGTAACTATGAACTAGCAGTACTAACTACTTAGCATATTTTTTATTAAAGTTAATGATCAGTACTAACTTTTGCTTAGCAGTAGTAACACAAACCTTAGTAGCAGTAACTCTAAGATCATCAAAAAGTCTTTTAATCCAAACATTGCGGGTCGGGCGGGCTGGTTGCGGGTCGAGTAATCGGGTGTGAGGGTGATTTTTAGGTCGGGTCACCTGACAGGTCACGAGCCGAGTATCTAGTAAATGTTTGTTTACTATATTACCCAATTTAAGTAAGCGTACAGATTCACCGGTACATACAAATTCATACCTAAAGAATAAATATCTCACATTTTAAATCAAGGTATTAAAACAATCAAAATCAAAGCAATTATAGAAATAATTGTAATAATTAAAGCACATGTTGAACATTTTCTTGTTTTATTTCTCTCGGCTATCACTCATCACACTTAGTCATTTTAATTTTGAGTTATTCCACTGTTGCATGTCCACTTAAGTAACGACCGACCCCAATGACTATTTTCGTAAATTGTTAAAAAAATAACGACCGTTAGTGGGGGAGGGGGTATTTTATAAAAAAATTTAAAGTGAGGGTAGTTTTTGTAATTTGACACATAGTTCGATGGGCTATTTGGTAAATACTAGAGAGGCTATTTCGTAAATACCGGCGGGTTCCGAGTGGGTTTGCAGGTCGGGCGGGCAGGTTGCGGGTCGGGTAACCGGGTAGGTTGTGTGAGGGTGGTTTCCGGGTCGGGTCACCTGACAAGTCATGAGCCGGGTATCTGGTAAATGTTTTTTTACTATAATACCCAATTTAAGTAAGCGTACGAATTCACCAGTACATACAAATTCATACCTAAAGAATAAATATCTCACGTTTTAAATCAAGAGAAAGTTCATTTGTATACGAGATTCTCCTCACATACCAAGGGACAAATCTCCACTATCTATTTAAGTTTGATCTAATGATAGGGATTAATCTAAGATTTAATTTTATTTAATGGATAAGATTAAATCTTAAAAAACATCCACCACCCCTTCTTACTTTTGTGTTTTTTAATTAAAACACACTTTCACCCTTATTTTTAAAAATTACATATCGCAAAAACCGCAAAACGTTAAGATACATAAATTACACCATCGTGACGAGCATTAAATTATCTTTCAACAGAGGGGCACTTTCATATACTTTCGACAAACTTTTTTTGTATTTTTTTGTTTTTTCTCGGTGTAGTATTTTGTTTGATATATCACGTGTGATATTACACTAATCTGTA